>JAFBJQ010000531.1:368613-386592 GCA_016785345.1 Trinectes maculatus | reverse complement strand
TCTACAAGGTTGATATCAGAAATCTAAAGGAAATGCTCATTACACTCGCGATATCAACCCCTACGGTGTGTCAAGAGGGACAAAAGGCAATTCTCCATAGTAAACTCTTATTTTAGGGAGGTGTTATAGCGACATCTAGTGGCACAACTTAGTATCTACCTTACATATGAATGTATGTTCCGACTTACGTCGAAATTCGGTTACGACACATTCTCAGGAACAGATCTCCGTCGTAACTCGAGGACCCCCTGTGTATATATATATATATATATATATAAATGTATATATATATATATATACGTATATATATATATATATATATGATGGTTTATGGTTTTATGGTTTATACCTGGTATCGTGAACCAGAGGCCTCAGAGGCCTCATAGCTTTTATAATTTATCAGTCACGCTATATATACATGACTTTGGATATTTAACTTGATATGTTGTATCATTATGCACTCTGGTTGGTGTGTGTGTGTGTGTGTGTGTGTGTGTGTGTTTACCTGCAGACGGTGATGTTTGCAGAGTTGTATGGTGCTGAGCCGGGTTTAAAATTGGACACATTGAAGTAGGAGAGTGTATGGTCAATAAATCCGTTCATGGTGCCAGTCTGACTGTACATGTACTGGTAGACGAGCCGCGGGATGAAGTCTGATGTGAAGGAGATCACAAAGGCCTTCAGGGAGAAAGAGAGTGAGAGAATGAGAGAGAAAGAGAAACATTGTGTGTGTCAGCACTGTTTAAAATCACAGCATGAGAAAAAAAGTTTGGCCTGTAAAATCTACTTTGCCAAATGTCCTCCTTCACTTTCTTATAGAACAGGTTCAGGGGTCAGACTGTCTCTTTTTTTCAGATAATAAAAAATTCTAGCAGCAGTAACAGTAAAGCGTGTGTATGTATGTATGTCCAATGGACTATATCTCCAGAATAAATAAAAACTCCTGCTGCTTGTTTTTCCAAATCCTCCACAAATCTGTTTAGTATTTAAAGTAAATGTGTTTAGTTAGATGGGCAGGGACTAATCCCCATCAGAACCTTGCTGACCTCTTACAAACACACACTTACTTACTTACTGCTTACAGTTACAGTTAAAACTGTGAACTGATAACCCAGTGTTGTCTCTACATAAATCAAACATGTATTGTATGGCAACAAAATATGGAATATTTATCTGGTGACTTGAGTTTACATGTTCTGTAGAGGCTGCTAGAGACTGAACATTACCTCAGTTTATTTTAACAATAGTGATCATTTATTTATGTGTAAAATGCTGATGTAAGATGACAACACGTAACACAATATGCACCGACCTGTATAGAATATATTATATTTACTCTACATGCATCAGCCTCCTTCACTATTTTATGAAGCAGGTAGTGAAATGCGGGGAAAATGCATTTATACTTACATTTATAATGACTGAGAACTTTCCCATTCCGCTCAGTATGTTGTACCATATACCTGCAGAGAGAAAAGCATGTGTGAGAACATAACTGTGTCCAAGGTGACCTTACTCGATTTAAGTTTATCTTTTAATCTATTTTTATATATACTTGTTCTAAAACAGATTTGTGCACAGCAGGTTGAAACGTTCACATGTGTGAAGAAAACATGCTTTGTTTTCTCCAGCTGATGCACAGGATGCCATTAAGGCTTCGGAAAGCCGCTAAAGAGCCTCGGGATAAACTCAAAATGCAAAGCGGTCAAGCTCATTTCACAGATATTTGCTTTTAGCAGCAACAACATGACTATACTGAACTGCTAAAAGGCGTCCGTTTATAAACCTTACAGCCTGAGGGGCCTGGCTAACCCTGAAAAAATGTAATCAGTTTAGTTGCAGTGGAGTGTTCTGTTGTCCCATGATGTCTGAAATGAAGATTCTAGCCTCACATCCTAAATGGAAAGTCAATGTTTATTTTAAGGGATTTGTTTCTATTAAAGTGGTCATAATGCATGTATGTATTCTGATGAACTGTGTACATGCTACACCCTCTGTTTTACCTGTGGTGGATCAGCTTACCGATGTCTTTAGCGCGTACGGCCACCGGCCTGCGGAGCTCTGTGATAAACTTCCTCGCATCCAGTCGGATCTCGATGACATTGTTGAGCAGCGCGAATAGAGGAGCGAGTGGGAAGGATGCCACGAAGAGAGAGACAAAACCAAACTGGATGACTGCAGGAGCAGAGAGAGGGAGAGAGAGAGAGAGAAGTGATTATTAAACATGCTACATTAAGTGTAGTAGTGTTGGAGTTAAAAAAAAAAAGTGTGTTTTTAAGGAGGCCACTTTATGGGTGCACCATACACACCTTCACAGTGTCTCCAGAATACGTGCAGTAAGACAGTGACACACACATAAACATATATATATATATATGCATGCATGCATGCATGCATGCACATATGCATGTATGTATATACGCATGACTTTTAAAGTCAATGCTATATTTGCAGTAAACAGAGTCAGATGCTTGTCCATCACAGTAGTATAACAGGTTTCACAGCACGTAAAGTGCAACTGGAATTTTGCATCATGATCTTGTTCTCAAGGTCAAACAACAAATGATTTACGCCATGTTTCTGGATAAGACTTGACTAAACTTGAATATATTCCTGTAGCTTGTGCGGTCATGTGACGCCTGTGTAAATGCTGCACTCTGATTATATTACAGTCATTATGTTCCCATTTGGAGGAGGCAATGCTCCATATGATTTTTAAACATTTAGGTTTAAATGTACAGGGGCTGATGGCTGTAAATGGCACTATGTGAAAGTGAGTGAGAGTTTTCTAAATAATGCTGCATATAATATTACACTTATTTGACATTCAGTCAGCAGCATTATAAAAAACAACGTTTAATTTTCCTGGAAAACATGTCACATATATTTGCCATGTAACAGGAAGTAAGTCAAAAGTTAACATGTGGCTGACATACATGATCCTTATCAGTCTGGTCAGGAGTCATAGTGTCTGTCCAGCCTCGTGCTGCGGTTCAGAGGATGCCTTTTAAGGCTTTGCTGCACCAGTTATACTGAGACATTTAATGCCTGCGCAGGATGTGGAACTATGTGCGTGTCTTCATATCATCCATGATTATTAAAGTAAAGCTGATTGGAGATTTTTGAACAATCACTGCAAATGCAGGCCAACACCAAACACTGGATTCCACAGTACAACTGTGGCGCCGCTAAGAAAAGAAACAAACAGTAGAACGACCAGAACACCAAGAGGATTTCAGATTAAAATACCAGAAATAAACATCCAGCTGCTTTTAAGATGACAGAAAACCAACGTGAGAAAGACCAGGCAGTTTCCCCGGCTGTGTCTGAGGCACTGTGTCGGTGATCAGAGCGGGGAACCTCAGCTGTGTGGGAACGGGGATTTCCAGCGAGTCACAGACTGACGGCTTCACCTTTGGATGCCACACACAGACAAAGAGCAGCGCGGAAGAGAATACAGCGGCGGCACAGCGAGCGCTAGAGGGCAAGCTTAACACCAACCTCCCTATCTACCTGAGACGAGGTTGATGGGTTCAAGCCTGGTACGCACACAAAGACACACACATACATACACACACACACACCTTAACATGAGCACTAGGGCTCACAGATACATGCACAAATACAACACACAGTTGTAACACAAACCCAGGACTACCTGGTCTCACACTGACAACTATGTGTGAGTGTGTGTTTGCATGTGGAGTTCACACATTTCTGACATTCCTCGTTGTGTCAGAATCCTCAGCTTCCCCCCCCCCCCCCCCCCCCCCCCGTTGTGTCAGAATCCTCAGCTTCCCCCCCCCCCCCCGCCCTTCTCCCCTTGACCTCTTGTCCTCTTCATCGCATAAAAACCTCCTCATTATCGCATCACTGCAAGATCAGCATCTTGATTAGATGAAATGGTCTCGTGCTGTGAGTTGTGATGCTTGTGTTTGTCCCCTGCAGCACATGCAGTACAATATTTCCCTGTTTCCTCAGCCTGGACTGGTCCACTGTGTTATACTTGTGCCATTGATGGTAAAGATAAAGGGTAGGGTGAACTCTTCACAAACGCTGTAACAACTTATGTATGTTCATAATCATTATTATAAAGTCTCATACATCCAGGCCACACGGTGACCCAGATAAAAAACTAAAGCTTTTCCATGACTCCTCCCTTCTCCACTTTTCATCACGGTCCACTAGCTGTCTGTTCTGTGTGAGCACTGAAAAAAAATCTATAGTTCCTACACAGCCCTGGCTCTGCAAATGGGAAACAAGCCGCTCCGACCAACCACTTAACACTGTTTCAGGTGTTATTATGTATGCATGTTTTGTGTGTGTGAATGTGTGTACTAAGTATAAAACGTGTAACAAAACCAGCGTTATTTATGAGATGATCACAAACACAATAGTCTCTGTAAGTGGACACACACACACACACACACACACACACAGTCACATTGACTTCATGCAGATGTTTCTGAGAAGTCTCAATGTTCCTGATGTAGGTCAGAGGCAATTGTGTTGTTTTATACCGTGTTTAAAATATAGAAGGTACCAACAATATGGAGGGTACCAACAGATGGAGCTTAGAGCCAAGTATAAATCTGAGCATCTGACAAGCCAAGATTTCAGTATGGGATTTATTGGATTCATATTTATTTACGACACAGGGGAGGTTTATTAGTCTGACAATACAGTCCAGGTTTGCAGCTAGCTCATATGCTATTTGTCCATACAGATACAGATTATTTAACACCTCTCAGTGATGCACAGGCAGATTCATTTTAATAGTATTGTAGAGATCCTGCACTAATGTTCAGTGTTATTGTGAGAGTTCTGTGATGTCCCACAGTCTGTGAATGTGTCTGGTGGAGAAAGCGAGGGGGGAGGGGGGCAGGAGGTGAGAGAGAGCCGTGGGTAAAAATAAGAGAGTTTTGTTGTTGTTGTTGTTGTTGTTGTTGGCGTGGTTGCGGCCGACAGTGACCAGGTTGTATTGAGAAACGTTACTGAGAAATGGGAGCACTATGTTGTAATTGTTGTAATTGTGTGTCTCCGAGCGCATGTGTGTGTGTGCCTGTGCATGCAGACTCACTCATCTCCATGTATTCGGGTGTGAGGCCTTCAAAGGCTGCCAGGGCGTAGTCCAGCTTCCACTGCTGTGGAGGCCTCTCCTCCTCCTGCTTTGCAGAACCTTTAGCCTTTATCGCACGCACCAACTTCTTCAGCTTCCTGTCAGGACCCATATGCATGAGATGATAACGATTATAAAAAGAAAAAAAAAACCACATTGTGAAATATCTCATCAGAATACCTGATAAAATAAAGGTGGACACATTCTGATTAATAATTTAGCTGATATTCATTAAACTAATTTTAATATAACTTCATGTTCAATATAATGTTATGGATATTTGCATTAGGTTAAAGCAGGTTATTCTGCTTTTTTAAAGGCTCAGTATATAGGGTTTAGAAAATAATCTATTTGCCGAAATGTGATATAATATGCAGTACATAATGATATAATGACATGAATCTAAGAATCATTATATATATATTTGTGTACCATGCTTCTATATTAGTGGGCCAGTATTTACTTTTGAAAGCTCCAGTGATTTGCAGTTGCCGATGGGAAGCTGGGCAGTGTCGGTGTGTGTGAACTGCATTTTTCTGAGCAACTAAGTCTGACACATGCTCTGCTTGCGAAACATAACCGCCACACAAGTATTTACAGGGTGAAGCGCTGCTGACATTTCACTGGCGGAAGTGAAAAGAGACTGGCACAGATGCCAAGCTGAAAGCTGAAGCTGTGTGAGAGATGCTCAGAGACAGCCAGGTACAGATGAGTGGAGGGAGTTGCAGAGTGTGCGTTCCTGTAAGTATGTGTCTGGATTCCCACTTGCAGTATATGTGTGTGCGCATGCACGAAAACGAAAACATGTAAATTTACAAAGGATGCAGGATAACGCAGGATAATATTCATATTATCTTTATTCACAGGTGTTTGTGCATGTGAGTGTGCGTCACGCACGTGTTTGTGCATGTGAACGTGCGTGCTCCCTCATAAAAAACGCTGAAATGCGTCACCGCATTATTTGTGTGATTATCACTAACACTGGGGAGTTTTGGTGTTCACAGTCCATGTAAGGAAGCGGCCGTGCACACAGTCACATAGACCACATGACTAAATGTTTGTGATGTAGGCCAGAAGCAATTTTACGACCAGGTAATATTATACAGTATTTGCTTGGAAAAAATGCTGGATATGACTGTGACACCAAAAGATGGAGCTTGGAGCCAAGTATAAATCTGAGCATCTGACAAGCCGAGATATTCAGTATGGGGTTTATTGGATTCATATTGGAGGTGTATTAGATTTTACAAGCACGCCCTGATCGCCCCCTGCTGCAGCCCTTAGTGCTGATAAGTGGACCATGTCCTATTCACCTCACACAGCCTTGTGTCCCTCCCTCTGTACCTCAGGAGACAAAGTTCCTCCTCCCAGCTCTTTTCTTGTTATATTGTACAATACAACATTAAAACCAGCTATTACTGTTGTGGCTGATCAGGGTTTATACAATAACTCTGCCCTCATTTTAAATGCCCTTACATCACAGTGAGTCATCTGGACCATACCATCTCCACCCACCCTTCATTTATAATGCAACAGGCCATAGCTGTGGTGCCGTTGCCACAGATTTTGGTCACCATGGGCGAGAGCCCAGAATGACACTGTACTGTGAGCTCCCTATAGGCCTGAAACCCCTATGGTGCAGCTTACGCTCCCCAGTCGTCAGACACACCTCTGTTAATTGTATTCTATGTTGGCTGTAACCCCTGAGAGCATGCTATGGTGTACTTTTACATGTTTGCCGACCATGATGACGCCTATATAGCATGAAAGATTATTTCATATAGGAGGCCATATGCAGAGTCTGTAAAATGAACAACATACTGTTTACAGGGGGTCCTCGAGTTACGACGGAGAATCCGGAATCAGGAATCCGTTCCTGAGAATGTGTCGTAACCGAATTTCGACGTAAGTCGGAACATACATTCATAGCTAAGGTAGTTACAAAGTTGTGCCACCAGATGTCGCTACAACACCACCCTACAATAAGAGTTTACTGTGGTGAATTGCCTTTTGTCCCTCTTGACCCTCTTGACACACCGTAGGGGTAGGGGTTGATATCGCGAGTGTAATGAGCATTTCCTTTAGATTTCTGATATCAACCGTGTAGACCCTGTGTTGTGAATAAACCTACGGTATCGCCACGATCCCGAAACCATCTGTGTCCGTGTGCATCTCCTTACCGGTTGCCGCTGCACCACCCGCCAGCCGTCCATTTCACATAAGTAAACACAAGGCAGAGTAGCCTAGCTGTGCTGTGGAGGTGCTGGAGAGCCGGCAGGCGCGCTGAGAGACAGAGAGAGCGCTCACCTACTAGTTCCCATGCGAAGTCTGTACGTATTTACGGGGCAAACCGCTTAAGCCGAAACAATGAAGTTCACGGGAGATGTGTCGTAACCACGAAAACAACGTAACTCGCGACCGTCGTAACTCGAGGACCCCCTGTATGTCTCTGTATACTGACCCACGCTGTAAAGACAGTCATGTGTCTGGTTGCGGCGGTGATTAGATGTGGGAAGACATATGGGGAGACGGTATGTGAATGGTATGATGGTATGTGCTGTGGCTCGCTGATCCCTCGGGACACCCTGGAGAAGCCAGCGTTTGACGAGCCTCATCCCACGGCTTCGGAGGTCAAGCTGTGCTTACAGCAACAGTAACAGTGAAGCCTGAGGCTAAAAGGCGCCTCTGCTGTTTGACAGTTGTTATAGACAGAGATGACCTCCGACCTTTGGGATTTGCATGTAAAAGCTGAGCTGTTACACAAGGTGGAGGGCTATTGTGAAGACATGGGAGGAATGTTCCTGGAACAAGAAGGGCTGAGGTAATGTGAGTGCATGTGATCGAGCATGTGTGTTGTAGCGTCTGCTGTGTCTGCATTATCTGCTGCCTATACAACAAATCACACTGAAATATTTTACATATTCATCTATATCAAGATGCATGTAACTAATTGTCATCAGGTTTTTGCAGATTCACTGTTATTGGGGTGAGTGATGTAAACACTGCTGTCATGTGTCCAGAGACATTTAGTTGTCTCTTTAGTTTAATGTTTTGATCTCCACTGTAGTGAACTTACGGGATGCCGATTTCAAAGATGTTGTTCTGGATCAGCTGTTTCCCCAGCATGATGATGCTGAGCTGAATGCACAGCTCGATGAGGCAGCCACCTGGAGCGCACTGAGGGAGACACGCACACTTTGTAAATTCAGTAACATGGAAAGACAACCGGACGAATGAGCGACAAAGATGACACACCTCTTCCATCCGATGATTGTCAAAGACGTACACGTAATTTCCAGGTCGACCTGCGAACCTGAGGAAACACAAGGTAAAGATAAAGCCTCACCGGTTTAATTTGGATTAATTCAAACAAACACAAATAAATAAAGAAGCACATGTATCTGCATATTTTGAGAAATAATGTAATAACAGACAAAGGAGAGATTTATGGTTTGTGAAAATTTGGACAGGGCTGTTGATTTCAACTCACAGAAAATACGACATTTCAGAGATACACAATTTCCACAGAACAGTGATGTATAAATATATGAAGTACGCAAAACTTACCGTCCCTTAAAGAAAGCTACATAAAAGATGGGCGCGTACGCGTTCATGAACTTGAGTAAAAAGGCTTTCAGGATGAGGCGCTCCTCAAAGTTAGTTTCTGTTTTGGGAATCTCTGAAAAACAGACATCATTTACAGTAAGGTAAATAATACAGAGTAAATATTACATGTATTACAGGGTGGAGTGAAGAAGAGAGTGGGTTAAAGGACACATAAAGGAATGTATGTGCAGGATGTACACTGTGTTTAGTTTGTCTAATGTTTTCAGCACAATCACAAATTTTTTTTCCCTGTTTTTTCTGAGACTGTTCCAAGAAAAGTGGTGATTCTGTCAGTCCAGAGATTTAACATGATCACTGTGCTGGAAGTAGGTTAAAATACTTCAAACACACACACACACACATAGAGTGGCATATTAATTTTATGATGATTTACCCAAACCTGACCTAAAAAGCATTTTCGGTTTTCCTTGTATTGATTTCTTCATAATGAAAACCCAGAATGAGTAAAAAACATCCTGACAACATTCACCAAGGTCATCAACACACCCATACACACGAGTTCACACACACACCCCCTCTTTCTCACACACGCCTTTTCTGAGGTTTTGAATGTGAATGTCACTGTGGTTGAAACCACCTGGGATGACTGAAGGAACAGCTGGAGCATGAAAACATCAAAGTTTCATTAACCCGTCCAGCAAAAAGCAGAAAGACTCTTGCGTTCACTCACACTGACAGATGCAGGAAGTTTTTTGTTTTTTTTACCATAACATACAAAAACATCTCTGATTGTCATCCAGACATGTAAGAATCAGAATCATGAGACGAACCGGTGTGTTTCCATACCTAACTCAGTGAGCCAGACTGCCACAGCTCCGTATATTTCATCAAGGATGAGAATCACCACCAAGTTAATGATAACTGCAGTGGCCGTCACTGTCACTCGGACATTGGACTTGGTCTCGGGGTCGGGGCTCATCGCCATCAGGGCCGACACGGCGATGCGGTAGACGATGACCCCGAAAACCGCCGAAAACGTCAGCCCAAACTGAGAGGAAGAAGAAAACTAAATGAGTCATATTTATATGTGGATAACAGCTCAGATGCTGAGATGAATATTTCGAGACAACAAGGATGTAGGTCACTGTACAACACACAAATATTTTAAGATCCGTTACACACGTATGGAGAGAATCCCTTTTAGAAGAGGAAGAGATGTGTTTCTATACGAACCATGAAGAGGATCGAGGAAACATTAATGAAGTATCCAGGAAGACGATCTTTCCAGGTCAGCTTATCTGTGGCGCTCTGATTGGAGGGATGAAGGGATAGAGGAGGAAGAGAGAGAGGATGATTAATGATATGTTAGACAAGGCTTCATCATTTGTTGGGGAAATTGGAAGAGCAGCACACAAGGCCTCCCTGAAGAGAAGAAAAAACAGCTGCAAAGATTTTAAAAAATTAATTATATCCAAATCATCATCTCAGAAAACATAATTTTCTTTCTTGTAGAGACTAAGATAAGTAGTTTGACGCCATCTTTACATTAAATACAAAGTTTACAGCCAGGAAACAGACTGAGAGAAGGCAAATAGCAGCACGGCCTGGTTCAAATGCAGAAAAATACAAAAAAAACCCCATAATGTTTGTTTAATCTGTTCAATGGTGTGTTTTTTACTGGGGGGGTCATATGTTAAATTATCCAGTGAATAGAGTCCAGTGATTCCCTCAAGTCGGCCAACCTGAAAGTTAGTAAACACGGTCCAGCCCGCTATCTGCTCTAAATCTCAACTTTTCTTCTTCACACTTAGGTTTTCTGCAGGTTGAAAACAGCACATTTGAATAATTAAAGTAATTTAGATTTTTTTTTTTAGTAGAATAATTCTTTTTTTGTGTGGTTTTGATTTCTTGCAAGGGTGTAAATATCTACCAAACCCTTGGCTGTTCCTGACTAGTTGACCTTTGACCTAGAGATGGGCAAGTTCATAGAGAATTTCGGTGGCTGATGTTACTATAGTTACTGAAAGGATCATTATGCTGGAAGAGCCGCAACAAAAGCAAGGGCTTTATCATTTCAAAGGAAACCAGGAAATAAAACAAAAGCGATGAGGAAGAAAGACTTCCTCAATGTCAACGCATGGAATCATAACAGGTGTTATCTCAGAACTATCTATATATAATATCAAGGAACTTCCTGCCACTCTCATCACAATCACTCAGACGTATATGACATGGGACCTGAAATCCAACAGAAACATGTGACCCGCTTGTGTCTTTGACTGAACGAGGTTTGATCCGTGCAGATGAATGCTCCATCTCCATCCTCAGGAATGTGACCCCATGATCATACTGTTGACACATATATATATATATATATATATATGGAGCCTGTCCACTTACATGGACGGGCTCAGAATTTCCCACACATGCACATGCACATGCACTCACAACCACACTCGGTATGTGGTGATGGAACAGACAACAATGACACCAGCACCATCTAGTGAGTACAGTGGCAAAATACAAAAGGTTTGTGTATTTTCCATGGTTACGCTGTTGTGATTTTTATACAGCTTGGGGGCCTTATATAAACATATAAAACTACAGCTGTAAATTAGCCAAAGTTAATGTGCTTTTTATTGCTATGCTCTTTTAGCATGGACAAACTGTTGAAATACATCTGATTCCCAGGCTGCCTTTGTCTCAGTGTTGTTTCAGAAAAATAGTACCACATCTTTACACACACATACATACAACTTCCCAGCCAACTGAGTGGTTGGCTGACTGAAGGACAAAAAGACCTTCAGCATATGTGTATGTGTGTGTGTGTGTGTGTGGGGGGGTGTAGAGGGGGCTAGGGACAATCATCAGAGAGGAGCAGTAGTAAATAGGTCAGGTGTTATATTTGGTTCGTTCTGGGATTCAGAGGGACTCCTGCAAACCTTTTGTATTTTGCCACTGTACTCACTAGATGGTGCTGGTGTCATTGTTGTCTGTTCCATCACCACATACCGAGTGTGGTTGTGAGTGCATGTGCATGTGCATGTGTGGGAAATTCTGAGCCCGTCCATGTAAGTGGACAGGCTCCATATATATATATATATATATATATGGAGCCTGTCCACTTACATGGACGGGCTCAGAATTTCCCACACATGCACATGCACATGCACTCACAACCACACTCGGTATGTGGTGATGGAACAGACAACAATGACACCAGCACCATCTAGTGAGTACAGTGGCAAAATACAAAAGGTTTGTGTATTTTCCATGGTTACGCTGTTGTGATTTTTATACAGCTTGGGGGCCTTATATAAACATATAAAACTACAGCTGTAAATTAGCCAAAGTTAATGTGCTTTTTATTGCTATGCTCTTTTAGCATGGACAAACTGTTGAAATACATCTGATTCCCAGGCTGCCTTTGTCTCAGTGTTGTTTCAGAAAAATAGTACCACATCTTTACACACACATACATACAACTTCCCAGCCAACTGAGTGGTTGGCTGACTGAAGGACAAAAAGACCTTCAGCATATGTGTATGTGTGTGTGTGTGTGTGGGGGGGGGTGTAGAGGGGGCTAGGGACAATCATCAGAGAGGAGCAGTAGTAAATAGGTCAGGTGTTATATTTGGCTCGTTCTGGGATTCAGAGGGACTCCTGATAGTAATTTCCTGACAGTCGCACTCAATGACAACCGGGCATCGCACACCTCCAGCCACAAAAAGTCATTATGGTCTGTATAGCACCATCCAAAAAAAAAAAAAAAACACAAATGCACTGTGGCACAGAGAAGTTTCCAATGCATTCACATCATCTCCTACAATCCAATCTGACCTGTTCCATGATAAAAAATGAAAAATAATGAGTCTCCTGTGAATTAGTTCGCCCTTAACATAAACAGTCGAGTCTTCTCCATACAAGAAGTGATTTAAGAATTGCTCCTGTTTCATCATTTGATATTCTATAACTGATATAGCAAAGGTTACATCTGTAAAACCCAGGAGAGCACTTGTTGCTGTAAACAGTTGCTGGTATCCAGAGGAGCTCATACAGTACATAAAGTACACAAAGTCCTGGCATTTCTAGAAATACCTGTCACTGAGCATCCGATATGGCCTCATTAATAAACAACTACTTTATTTCAAGACTTCGACAATGTGACATTATTCTACTAATGATGTTATGGTGTGCATTTACTGTAGATTTGTATACTGAATTATGAATATGATGATTATATAAATACAACCGTCCATTCTCGTTGTACTTTTGAAACAATCACTTGATCGTACATTCCACAGTGTCAGGTAACAAATGGTGTGTGTGTGTGTGTGTGTGAGGGAGGGAGAGAGAGGGAGAGAGTTCTGTGTCGCCATAGTGACGGTCACTAATCTTACCCCTGGCTTCCTGCCCAGCATGCATCACTCCCACTCAGCCGCCCTCCCTGTGCCTCGCTCCATCTCGCTATTTCTCCAAGTATCTCTGCTGCGTATTAGTCGCGTGTCTATTTCTCTGTTTGCCTCTTTTGATGTCTAAACCAGCCTTCATCTCTTTCTAAACTGTCTCCCACAAACAATTGGTTTGAAAGCGGTGATGCAAAAATGTTGCCAGCAGACAAATTGACTTGGCACTGCCGAAGAAGCCCATACGTGTCTAACGACATTGATGAATAACAACTCGGTTCCATTTTTAGGTGTTTCAGAGAAACCTATTAGTGATTCAGCAAAGCATTAGTCACACAGAAACCGTTACTACCCTTATTATGCTGGTATTAGATCAGAATGGCCACAGTGAGGGAGGTCACACTGTACCTCAGCGACTGATCACAATTTCTAAACACGCAACAATCGAGGCACATAGTTCAAACCAGGTACAGAGGACACAGTTCAACTAAAAGTCACCTATTTGTGTATCGTGGTATATGGTATCATGTGTATCATGGTATAGTAACATCCAATCATATTCATGCAGATGCACAGTGTGGATAATTTGAGGGATCACACTCATTAACTCATTGACCTTTCTGACTTTTCACCTTTTCTTTTCTGCATTGGTAAAAACGCTCCACCTGGTGGAGTCAGTTTGTTTACTTCCCTGTACTGAAATTAACCATCAAGGTCTATTATTACAGTACAAATCCGCCATCGCCAGTGGAAATGTTGAATTTAGGGGGGGGGAATCATTTCCAGAACATTAAAAAAAATAAAGAAAGAGAAATGCACAAACAAATACCTGAGGAGCTGAAAGCGGAGCAGCCAGAGGATGGGACAGGAAGAGAAGAACAGATATACAGCAGCCTGCAGGGGAGGGAAAAAAAGAGGAGTGGACAGGAAAGAGGGAAAAGAAAGAGGAAGAAGGGAAGAAGAGGAAGGAAGAAGGAATAGCGGAGGGGTGAAGGAGAGGAGAGAAGGGGTTACCGGTATTCCTGCAGTCATGGCAGACAGGAGTTTTTGTCTCCATCTGTCCTTCCCTGTCACTGTCCCGTCCTCCTGCTTCACTGGCTGCAAGACAGAGGGACAGGTTACACACACACGCACACACACACAGACACACACACACCTGAGGGACTGTATCGGGGAGTTCTCTCACTCACTGTATATATGGGCCAACACGACTCAATGTGATTGACCCAATTTAAAGAGAGAATCTAGGTCACTCCCAGTCATTACATTATCACTAAATTGGTGATTCCCACCAATGTCTGCTAATTTCATGAATCTGAAATCAAACTATCAGGAATCATCTGTTGGAATAGAAGATGATTCCTGGCGAAGCATCACTGATTACTACCTTTCTATTCAAACTGTTGACAATCCAGCTACAGGAAGAAACTTTATATTTGCATATTTTGACGATATTTACTGGACAAACAGGCATGACTTTGGTCAACAGGCATTGTGGGTAACGTAGTCCTTAGAACTTAAACGGTGGAGATGAATGTCTTCCCTACCTCACTCTTTTTCTTATATTTCTTATTTTTCAGCTTCCTCTGTCTCTTCTGCAGCAGGATGGTCTCATATCTTGGCCTGGGATGTTCCTGTGGGGAAACCAGAGACAGAGCCTTGCATGTTATATATGCTCACATGTGTGTGTTAATATAAACTTCCTCTCTGTATTTAGGTTTTGTAAAAGTGGGTGAGTGGATGAATGTGTGTGTGTCTGTGTGTGCAGGGACTGATTCCAAAGTATTGATGTCAACCTTTGTCCACATTTATTTTAAGTTAGACGTCACAATACTGCTGTTGTTATTCACTCATAAAATTATATCATTTTATCACCATTATAGTTATTAATAAAAATATTAAAACGGGGTTGATACTGAGCAGCCGGAGAAACAATCAGAAAATGCTGAGTGCTGCAGAACTGTGAAAAATTTACTCCAAGTTGATGAATTTGTATCAGTGTGTTTGTGTTTATTGGGATCAAGACATCGCTTCCGTGTGTATCAGGAGCTGCACACTCGCACAAACAGTGCATTAGCAACACAATGGTTTCAGAGTATTAGTTTCTACATGTGCAGTAAATTATTCACAGTATGTACCTCATCCTCCTCCATGCCTGTTAGATCCCAGCTGAAGCTCAAACTGATCTGACGACGCTTCCACTGCTCCAGGAACAGCACCGCTATACACACACACGCGCGCACACACACACACACAGATGCAAAGTCATCAAGTGTTGGTCTGTAAACTTTAGCAGTTGTAACATGTGCTGATATATATACACATTGTACATGTTTAAATCCACAGTGCTGTAGTTTGAAGAACTGTTGGCATTTTGTTTTCATGTTTATCTGTTTCCAATGACAAGTTCCTCCATTTCAAAAGGAAGTTTCACTTTTTGTTTTAATTTTCTGCATTGTTAATCACATAAGCATAGGCATACTCTTTAGCTTATTGCTCTCAGCAGGACTTGCACCTGAGGCGAAAAACATCATAAGATATTAATGAGCAACTTCACATTCAGCCCACCTGCTCTCACACACTCACACACTCACGCAAACAACATAACCTCACCCCACAGTGACATGAAGATGGCGAAGAAGACGGTGGCGGGGTTGTCGAAGAGGTGTGAGGCCCTGGCCGTGCCGCAGGCGGTGCTGAGCTGCCAGAAGTCACAGGCTCCGTCACACAGAGGACACATGGTGAAATTGAGACGCTCGTCACACATCTCCAGGCTGAGGGGGGAGAAAAATCCAGACTTAAGTCACAGAGCACCTAGATGTGACAACATTAACACTGTGCATGGCATGCACAGTATATTTGCACCCAATACATGCATATCATATACATATATATATATATATCCATATAAGAGAGAGCATATTAATTATGGTTCTTTATTAGTATTCAGCATTTGGTTTTAGTCCCAATAAAAAAGGACCAAAAGAGCCTTGTGTGTTTTGTGCGTTTTAACCATTTGAAATGAATGGAATTCCTAATATAACCACAATAAAGGCTTGATAGTATTCACAGACATTGTAGGCTACATTATCAAACATTTGCTTCAGGACACACACACACACACACGCACACACACACACACACACACACACACACACACACACACACACACACACACACACTGCCAGCTGTACCTTCTGTGTTCCTCCCACACAGCCCTGACTAAAGCCAGATACAGCAGGTATCTGGGCAATCCCTGTCTCTGGTTTGTATGGGCATGTGCATATATTAAAATGGCAGTGGGCAGAAACAACCTTCTTGTAGTGCTTTAGTGTTATTTCATCAGCTGTCAAATTGCTTTTATTATTTAATGCCTTACAAGGAGAATTTAGACTTTTCAAATGCTGTATTTTTTTATACGTATAAATATACAGACCTGGGTATGTCAGTATCCACAGTTGCCACCCCGTAGCCAAACACAATGATCCCCACTATGGAGGCTGGTATGAGCAGCTGAGTGTAGACGCCGAGCCAGGCGAAGTACAGGCCGATCTTCTCCCCAAAGTATTTCCTGTGGGGTCAGAGGTCAAGCATTACGGGGTGAGAGTCACAGTGCAGGTCACAGTCATGGCAGAGCAAGGTGTAGCTTTGTCTTATTAAGTACGTTGTAGTAGAAGTAGTCACATACTCAACATCAGTAAACATAAGCAATCACACGGATATTGTGAGTTAGTGTACTGGTGTGCGTTTCCATGTCTGTGTACTGCAGTAAAACTACCTGACGAGATCAATGGGCTGGTACTTATAGAAGGCCGAGTATCTGGCCCACTCTTCGTGCAGAACCTGACAACAGACAGAGCACAGAGACAGAGTCGGTGTGGGTGAGTGTCGTCGTGTTGTAGGTTTACCAGCTGTAGCTCGCTGAAGACCAACATGTGATCCTCGGAGGCAGATATGTTCTCATCAAACGTCAGTGGATGAAGCCAAACAGCAGCAGTGTAAGTGACAACATTGTGAAATCCAATGAAATGCAGTGAGAGAGGAGGAAGGTAATAAAAAAACTGCCTTGCAGCCCATTTGCTGATGCTATAGAGAATATATATGAAACGCAGCCACAAGACCATCAATGGTTGAAGAGTCCAAAACATTATAGTCATTATAATGAACGTTTTGTTTTGTTTGTTGTTTGGGCAGATGTCTTTGTTTTCTCTCCATCAGTGAGTTTCCACCCTCATAGCAGCAGTTCTGCCTCAGAGTCATGTTTACTGAACATAAACCTCAATCTGTGACTCGGTTTGGCAGATGGGGCAAAGGAAGAGGAAGAGTCAGAGAGAACAGAGAAAAAAGGGAAATGAAAAAGGATGTAAAGATGATTTTTTAAAAAAGGGACAGTTCCCTCTATATGCGTCTGTCTTGTCAAGTCTTGTGTAGGAGGCAGACATCGTTTGTCAGTGGAGAAGTCGCATGCACTAAAGTGGGATTCTGCAGCTCCAGTGGCGTTACGAAGATGAATCTAAAACGGAGGGGCGTTGAGGAGGAGGTAGAAAAGCAGTGGATGAGGAAGGAGGAGAGGAAATTAGAGAGAGGAGACGGGGTACCTGTCTGTCATTCCTCTCCTCAACGTGTCCAATGACCCTGTAGTCACCCTGAGGAGCGAGAATGTCATTAACGCACAATGCAGGCTCAGAAAACACACCGTAAACACATAGAAATACGCACACAAACTAAAAAAACAAACAAACAATATAATCAAAACCAAACTGTTTAATAATTGTTATATATACAGTATATATATATATATATATATATATATATATATATATATATATATATATATATATATATATATACACACACAATATATATATATATATATATATATATATA
>JAFBJQ010000531.1:279214-368416 GCA_016785345.1 Trinectes maculatus | reverse complement strand
CATTTGGATGAACTTGCATTAAAGCTAAAAGAGTTATTTCAGCATAAAATGCAAATGCGGCTGAGAGCCGGGCCTGCTCAGTGGAAACCTGTCTGTTCTCTGTGAAATTGAATCTTGCTGTGAAAGAAAGTGAAACCGACGGGCGCCTCGTGGGGATTCAGAGCTCACACTTACGTCGTGGAGGGGGAAGGCAGCATCGTACGCGCCTTTCGCTATCAACGTGCTGATGCCTGGGAAAAAGAGAGAGAGACATAAGGAAACAAGCATTCCGATGTCCATTTGCAGCGTTTTTTTCCCTCTTTGCTCCGCCATCCACATAATCACCACACCTCTACACTCCCTGCTGATCACAACACTCTAACATGATTTCTCTCCTACCTCAGTAAGAAAAGAGTTTTATAAACTTTTCTGTATAAGACTCAGAAGTAAGTTAACAATAAATGACGACAAGGTGAAGTTTGCTGCCACCGTAAAAGATCGCATTATGGTATTTATCTTACATCAGTGGTTTTGAATGTGGCTCATACTGTAATCATCATCTTGTTGCCAAAATCTCCTAACGATAAATCAACTCACTAATGTTAACTTCAGCCATCACTTATTACATTAGGCCACAACCTGGGACTTATTCAGGTGACACTTTGGACAGTGTTCTGTGGGAAGTGATGACGTGACCCATGAAGGTCAGTGTGGCTATCAACACATCAGAAGACGCAGCACACACAACTGGATCTTTCATCAAAGTGAAAAAAAAATTAAAAATCAATCGAATCATCGCTGTGCTGTTAATGACACACACACACACACACACACACACACACACACACACACACACACACACACACACACACACATGCAGAGGAAGTGCAGAACGGATCGCTCAACCAGACAGAAACAAGCAGAACTCTCAGAGGTCCCTGCTTCAATCTCAGCATGACCCAGGAAGACTGACCCACTTGTAGAGGAGATGGAGGACAGTAACAGAAAGAGAGAGAGACATAAGGCTATGCGTGTGTGTGTGTGTGTGTGTGTGAGGGGGCGCGAGAGAGACTTTGAACACCAATAGGAAGAAGAGAAAAGCGAGGTTAAGGAGATGCAGCTCTATTTTCCGTTGCCTTCTTCCCTGCAGCTCTGTCACTTCCCACTGGCTGAGACCTTCTGCTGTGATGGACACGCCAACCAGACATATGGTGGACCAGACATATATGGAAATGAACTGGATGTCAGCCCCGCTTCTATATGGGACCGACAGGTGTCATAAAAGCGGGGCCAGCTGTTGTGTCATAAAAATGGAAAAATGCATTGTCACTAAGGCAAAGTCTGAGTTCATCCGAATACGCGTTCAGAAGCGTGACTGAGGTTCGCTCAGAAAATCCCCACAGAGCCTCATTAGTCTCTGACACACAAACACTAATGCGTCTATTTTATGAACACAATGCACTGATTCTCTCTGTGATTTATGCACACTCGAGTCTTTTGTCGTCGCCTTTTCATACTCCGCTTTACAAACGTCACAAACAACTGACGTCGACAACGATGGACTTTTAATTGCCCGTCTTCCCGGAGGACGTCTGCAGTGTTAATGAGCGCAGCCTCTTTCTAGGAACTGCTTGTTGTGTTGTCACTGAGCCTGAACGGGCTTTGTACAAGCAAACAAAGAGGGTTAAAGGGACGTTTATCCAGCCTCTGTGCTCTTTGTGTGGGTCAGCAGCTGGACAGCTCACCTCACCTCCCCTACACCCACCTGTGGTCCACGATAAACAAGATCAATGTATTTTAACTGACCGATTCAACTGCAGCTGGTGAATTTAGGCCACAGTAACAAAAAAAACCACACACACACACACAGCATGTCCTCTGGGGGTAGGTATGATTCAGTCCTTCATCGTGACTGTCACCCAACCTGTTAATCTAATTCCAGTAAAAGTCAGGATACTCCAACCTGGGATTTGGAATATATTCATTGCACTCATGAGGCCTGACTCAGCCAAAAGAAGCGACTAAATGGCACTCGTCTTGACTCATTAAAGAGATTCTTCCCTTACCCTGCTAATTTGAATTACTTACACGCTGTCATACTTCAAGGTCATGGGGGATTTGCAATGATTCGTAAAGTCACAGTTAATATTATATGTTTGTTATTCCTGTTTTTGATTTGGAAAAACATAATGCAAAAACACTGACTCAAATGTGTATGTCTGCAGGTGGCACATTAAACCTATCCACCTAACAACAGTCATTTAGTTATTGACCAGCTCGAGGAGCAAAATTGACTGTGAGGAATAAAACAAGGGTGTGTGTGTGTGTGTGTGTGTGTGTGTGTGTGTGTGTGTGTGTGTGCTCAGTGAACGTCTCACCTATGGTTTGACAAGTTCGTACACACACTGTTCGTCTCAGGATCTCATACACCTGTGAAAGATGTAAGAGCGTTAGATTTCAGATATAAACCAATCATACACACACACACACACACACGCACACACACACCAGAGAACAACACTGAGATGCACACTTACTATACGGCCCCTCGTAGCATTGTCAAAGAATGTGTCTTTCGATGTGATGTTGTATCTGAAAGAAATACAACCATCGATTAAGTTGGGGAAGAAAAAAAAAACTACCTGTAGAGAGAATCACTGGATGTGACGCCTTATAAACACCTCATAAATGTTAAATCACCTTGTTGTGGATCTCTTTGATTCTTATTTGTTAATGATCACTCAGTATGTAGTAAGATACACAGTTGTCATGGCAACTTATGCAAACATTTTAGCAAAGCATAGCATGTTTTAGTGACGATAAAAACTATAGGAGCAGCAATCAACCGGACATGGAACTTTGTTGTTTTGAATAGTGTCCGTTTATGTGTGTGCGTGTGTGTGTGTGTGTGTGTGTGTGCTCGTCTCACAGGTGGAGTTTGTCCCTGGAGAAGCTGTGTGAGAGAAACTTGGTGCGTCCGTTGTCTAGGTGTGGGACTTTGGGCTGAAAGGGTTGATTCAGTTTCCTCCACATTGTGCTCATGCTGGACCCAAACCCACTCTCCTCTTTCAGGTCATAAACCTGGTGAAACAAACAGCACAGCCATCCCATCCATCACACATTGGACATCACTGTTCCGCAGTCTGGGTCTTAATATCTGAAAAATTCGACTTCTAATTTTACAGCAGAAAAAATATACAAATAATCAACTAATATACATCAAGCCAAAATGTCTACTGAATAAGATCATAACTGGTGCTGATGGGAACAGATTGTACCGTTTTGGTGGGGACTTTAATCTTGAGAAACTCAGCCTCTCGACAGAGCACCGGCCAGGGCGCATGGAGACGAGTGAAGCTGGGACCCTGGGTCTTTAACTAAGAAGCAGGGAAAAAAAAAATCCATGTCACAATACAACTTACATAACCTGGATGCTGATTTTAATTTATTCTGTTTCCTGTGTACCTGGACTTTGGAGTATCTGGCAGAAAAAAAGTAATTTTTATCCACTAAACATTAATGCGTGACCAGATTGCTTGGCTAAAACTACCTGCTATATGAAAGTGCTTTACCAGACCATCTGTCAGTGCTGCTTTGTAATCCAATATCACCGACGGGCTGTTTTAGAGGAGACACTTCCATGTGTGTTATGCTTCACTGTAGTCCATCGCTTTTACCTGCAGGTTCCAACATCAGCCTCTAGAGTCATACTTACGTTGACACAACCAATCGCTGCCACCGTCCTGACCCAGTGAGTCAGTTTGGCAAACCATACTCGCCAGCAGCATGACTCTGCTCGATATAAAACATGGATGCGGCCTTTGGTCTTGTGGCGAAGCCCGGAGCTGTTGTTGTCACTGTTTTGTTGCTGCAGCCTGTTCCTGACACATTGGGTTTTGTTTTTGTTCCAGTCCTCATCATCATTAGCAAATGTTTTTATCGTACACGCAACATCAAATCCTGACTCATCCAGCTCGCACTGCTAATGAATCATGGTCCCGCGCCCACGCACTAATTATTTAATATTAAGGCGCACTCGCAGAATTTGATCATCACGTATCATTCAGGGGTATGGGGTTGAACTGTGAACATCAGCGCTCCAACTGGGGATTTTTTTTTTTTAATTAATTGAAGAAAAAAGCAGCAGTGAGGCCTCTTATTCTGAAATCTATGCAGCGGGGGCCATTATGGAGGTGGGTTGAAATATAAAAGGGAGCAGAGCCAGCGGGAGGTAACAGCCAGGTAACCTTACCCTCCTCAGACCCCCACCAGCTTCTGTAAGTGGGGGGGTAAAGGTGGCACGACAAACAGTGGAAACCTGAAACGCTTCTCTCGACTCCTACTCTCCTGAGATCCTTCGCCCTCCACGCACACACATATACACGCATATATATTACTGTACCTTCTGCCACCTGCTAGACACTGCGTCGCTGACTGATGGATCGACTGGCTGACTCACTGACTGTCACTCTGACTCCTCTTATGTTTCGTTATCTGTCTCCCACTCTCACCTCCACGCTCCTTTGGGCCCATACAGGGACACAATGAAGCCTAACTCCACCTGAAGGCCTCACTACCAGGCCTTGCATTGAAACACAACAATTATATAACAGTCATATTAATATCAGCACTGGACAAACGTTTCAGAGCAGCTCGGTTTAACTTGCATTGTGTTACGTTTGTGTGCAAAGGAAGCAACACGTAAAGTCAAAGTAAATGGTGCGCACGCGGCAATCGAAGCCTGACACTCGGACTATTGAATTTCACATCTTAATTCGGTCTGACGTTGTGTTTGCCGATGTCTCTTTTCTCGCCGCGATGATTGATGCGTTCGTTCTGAATGCACTGCTGCATCCATTCATCCTCCACCTGCCTTTTTATTTTAATATTACTTTCCTTTCCTGTCATTTCAGCTCGAATCACGCACATCGGCCCCGTGCTAACCACAACGTCTCTGTATACACTTTACACCAGGCCATTTTACATAGTAGCCATCCGATTGGATTTCCTTCCTAGTTTAACAGGACTTTTCCCAGTTTTGAATGCTTCAGAAGATGCTTTGAAATCCAAATTAAGCATCTAGACAGAGGCACATTAGTAGAGATCTGATTCCTATCTCATTTTAAACCACTTCAAATGGTCAGCATCTGATCTGTGGTTAAAAAAGTCGATTTTTTTCTTGCTGTTTCACATTCTTACATCAACCAATGTGCATGTGAGGAAAAAGAGAAAACAAAAGGCCTGATAGAGGTTGACTGTTCTGAACTGTTACAGGTCATCTGAGCTCTTACCATCTGCCATTACCAAAAAAACCCTTGCTACATACACACCATATGTACATCTCTATTATACAATGGTCCCCTCCCTCGCTTTCTCATCCATGATATTTCACCCACTCACACACATCCATTCCCACCCCTTTTTTTCTTCCACCTCCTTCCCTTCCTTCTTCCTCCTCCCCCTCCCATTCGCTATCGCGCCATCAAGAAAGCAGAAGATATAAATACCTTCCGGCCTGGAGAAGGTTAATTAGTAGAGGGATTTCCAATTAGCTCTTTATCTCTGCGGGGTGGGCGGGGAGGGGGGTAACTAGGACTCAGCCGGGGGCATCTTTGGGTTGGTGGTGGTGGTGGGGGGACTGTGTGTGACAGGGTGATTGGTCGGGTGATGGGACAGACGGGTGGGAGAGTGAAGTGGTGAAAGTGGAGAGAACAGAGGGAGATAAAGATAGAGGCAGGGGCAGAGAGGGAGGAGGGGGGAAAAATGGATCACACACAGAATAAAGACTCTGAGATAGAAAGTAACACAAAGGGAATAGCAAATGAAAGGTGGTTATTAGTGGCAGCTAGTGCGCTGGGGTACAGAGCGTGGGGGGGCTGACATTAGAGGATCTCCTGCAGGTGGTCAGATGGAGGGATCAGCCTGGTTGGTCTCCACGGACCGGCAGCATTTCTCCTCTATTCTCCCACCACAGGCCACATGAAGGCCACCTCATCATCTCAGTTATGTTCTTTGTCTGTATGTTATTGATAAGGAATAGTGTGGTTTCAATCTGTACAGATACTGGTACAAAACGTATTGTTGTTGTTGTTGTTATGATCATTATTATTATTGTTATTATTATCATTATTTACCTTGAGCTCCCTAAATGTAGGCAGCAGGTAGCGTTATGTTTCTATATTTGCTATGTCATTGTATTCAAGCCTTGTTTAGAGTGTAAGCAGTTTCTGCCACAGTGCATTCTGGGAAACACTCCAGCTGACTGTAATTTCCCAGTTTGGGATCAATAAAGTAAATCTATCTATCTATATCTATCTAGCCAGATTTTACAATGTAGTGTTTCTCTCACTTCTACCAAACAAACATTTAACTTTTTCCCCCTGTTCAAATCAAACAGCCTTTTACATTCATGCAAACACAATAATGAAACCTCAGCAGCAATACTACTGTTTCCTGGACTCATTCAGTCCTGATTAATACTGCAATTTTGATATGTTTCGTAATTCATTCTCTACAACTCACTGGTGCAGCAGGACATGAACAGGCTAGATTAAAGGTAATTTTGATTCCTCCCTGTCAAAAGTATGAACTCGTTCTCTGCTAAAGGGAATTCTTACTAACCACATACTAATGATCGTTCAGTTTACCAAGCCCCCACAAACCCAGCAGACAGAACTCGTCAGACATCCCAGCTCTGCTTCTTGAATTAACATCACTCTCTGATGTAATTAAAAGTGCTCTTTAAGAGGATGCCCCCTAAGAGATCGAAGGTCAGCTCAATAATCCTCAGGCACAGTCAACAAGTTTGACATTTCAGGCACTCTGTTTTTTTTTTTTCCTCCCCGGAATCCAATTAATCTGAAGTCCGACAGGTTGGACACAACTAGGATCATTTAGTTCAGTTCAATGTCCACGTTAATGAAGGAAAAAACAATGCATCGCATTTTAGTTTGTATGAAAAATACAAACTCAACCTATTTCATATATTCATCATTTATAAACATAGCCCTTAAGAAATTTGTATCCCTGTAGTCAACTATATAAATATATATAATAATAATAAGACATAGTGACTACACGTCACTATATCACTGCCCAATATGTCCTATCACATCCATTACATCACTTGGTCTGACAGACTGAGACGGACTGAGGTGTGGCCAAAATGATTTAAGTCACATTTTCCTTCACTGATATAAAAGTCTGGTGTAATCCAGACCAGTGTGAATTAACCTCACTGTTTAAAATGTCCACTAACAGGACCTGCTATGTCCAGTGTTCCTGACCAACTCCCAGATGATAATAACAACTCCAACCGAGATGCCGTTTACTTGATTTACCTAGTGGTCGATGTATTCATTACTTATTCAGCTTCCGACCACTCAATGCCCAAACAAAGTTTAGATCAAGATAATGAAATGTGACGTAAGTCTATTTATGTATAATTAGAGAATCTGTTACAGCTGTATCACTGTGCACAGATAACTATGTTGTTAATCAAGCTTTATAAATGTATAGGCAAAGACGTCGCACACACACCTTGGCTTTGTTTACTCCATTATGTAAAAACTAAATCAATTACAGTTCACCTTGGGGTTTGGATCTGCTCATATGCAGCGAACACACAGACAGTAATCCATCTCGACACACGGACGGAGCCGGTGTAATTATGTTTGTCAGTCATTTTGGAAGAATACCTGTCGCTGCGATGGAATGAGGGGTATCGGAGTGCAAGTGCTCCTCTTCATAGCATCAGATTCAATCTACCCCTCTATTCATGAGATGAGATGAGGAGGTATCAGTCAGGCAGCTAATCTCATACTGGTTTAGGCTCCGTGGCCACACTGTCAACAATCTGATTAATACCAGCCTGCAGACCGCACACTGCCAGCTGGCTGCTGGCCACCACACACACGGACACACACAGGCACAAACAGATACACATATGTGCCAGTGCCTAATTGTCTACAATGCTCCCTCTATCTTCTGTGCGAACACTGCACTGCATCAAGTGAAGTGAGCGCTATGAAAAATCCCAAAGGATCCTTTGTGATGCAGCAGCGGATCATTTGGTTAACAAGTGGGACTTCAGCAATAACTACATTTGTACGACTCTGTGGCAGACTGCGTGTTCTGCCAAGAACCACACACACACCAATAGCAGGACAGAACAACACACTCTTGCGCTGGTCGCTGCGGAACACGCAATCAAGGCAGAAGAGATTCGTACGTGTCCAAACAAAATTACCCATTTGAGGCTAAATGAGTGAATCGACACAAAGAGTTCAGCACAGCAGCTGTGCTGGCGACAGCCACTGGAATTAAAGTCCGCCAGCACAGATGAAGCCATCAGGCTCCTGTTAGGACAGAGTGATCCTGAACACACCGAATCCCAGTCACAAAATAATAATAATAAGAAAATAATAAAGCAGAAACATCACATTACAATAGGCAATCAGACTGCGCGTTGACGAAGTCGTGATGAGAAAAGAGCAGTCAGGGTGAGACACATTCAGAGACAGAGAGAGACACAGTGTCTATTATGAAGTGTGAAATTGTGAGAGGACATACTGAAATGTAATTCGAGCAGTGAGTACTCACTTATACTTAATATTTGCTCAGCTGTATGTCGAGAAATGTAATAAAATACAACTGCAGTCTCAGCCTCAACCTTTGACACTGGTAGCGATCCACCGGTATCTGTTTGTTTTTCTTTGAGCGTTTCTGGATGAGGGAACAAGGCTAAATGAGTCATCAGATTAGATTTCTGTTTTTCCCATTGCTTTGGTTTACAGGTTTGCAGTTGCACATGTCGCACTCCAATACAAACCACTGCTGGTTCAAGAGTCATCGAGCTCCAGAGATTTTATTTAAATTATTCTGTGGTGACGGTTTGAAGAGTTGAAGTTCATTATTTCTCCTCCAATTGTTAATTGTAATTTAACAACTAATGTGATAGTTGCATTTACAATGACAATAAACATCAACATTTATCTAATAAATGTTGGGTTGTGTCTTACTTTCTTTTTCATGTTGGGTTTTTGGGGGTTTGCAGAAAAGCAGAAACGTGATGATGGAGGGCAAAACAAGACTGTGCATCAAATTCAAAAAGAAAACAGAAGACTCTTGTATCCATAACAACACATTGGATTTCACCAGTGTGAAATCACATTTGATCACCGACCAAAGGTTTATCTTACATTATAAGTATAAATACTATAAAATCACTCAAATGAAAGCCTAAGGGGCTCTATTTTAATCATCTTAGCACGCGGTCTAAAGCTCATGGCGCAAGTGAATGTAGGGTGAATAAAAATCCACTTATGCTGTCACTAAGCCAGATGCAAAGTGTGGCTGGAATGTTACGTAATGTATAACACTTACCTCTCTGTCTCTCTCTATCTCCAGGCCGGCCTCCATCAGGTTGGCCTCAAACTCCTGTCTGATCAGACGCATCTCGTGATCGGCCGGCTCCATCGGCTCGTTCCCTCCCGCATATCCGAGCTCCATGAACACCTCGCCGACGCTCGCAGCCTCCGCTCCCGGCATGACCCCACCGATTCCCGCCACCGCGTCCGAGCTCACCGGCTGGGGAAAGTTGCCGTTGGAAACAACGGATAACCTGTCCTGTGACACCGAGGTGCCGGTCTGTTGCCGAATGGAGCTGTGCCGCCGCTGGTGGAAGACCAGGACGTAGTCGACCTTCCGTCGGCCATCAGAGAAGTAAAGGCCTTCCTTGTTGCACTGTGGGCTTGAAGTTGAATCCACAACCTGTAGAGGCACGAGAGGGAAATACACAGTTAATGCTAATAATAACAAACAAAAAAAGCAGTATAACAGTGGGGCTCATCACTGAAACCACAGTGATGCCGAGTAAATTTTCATTATCCCCTCATTTAGTTACAATGGTCATACATAGGCATCACGCTCAATTTAACAACTAGAGTTTGGATAACACCTTAAAAGTTGCATAATATGTGAATTAACTGTATGAAATGAGCACGGGTGGCTTTGGATGGTTCTCAAAAACAGTGAGGGGAGAACCTTCAGCAGCGGAGTGGGCAGTCAGATCACCTTTGGCAGTTTGAGTCTTTATTTAGACAGGGAGAGCAGGGAGGCAGACGAAACATGGACGCCACAAGAGAGCGTGAGGTCAATAAACTTTTTATAGACCTCCAAGAGCCGCTTCTTACTTTGTGTGCGTGTGTGCATAACGCCACAGAATGAAACCACACAACTGGTGTGAATAGCTGTGATCATGTTGATCAGTATGGGAAGTTTCGGACTGGTTTTGTTTCCCTGAACTCACTTTCTTTAGGTCGCCTGGCAATGACATCATAAATACACTGTGTCATACCACACTCACAACACTTCTCAGCTACATCTTCATTTTTGCAACAGATCTCTTTGACAACCTATGTCTCGTTAACTCCACACATCAAGTTAGCAGAATTCACTGTTTTGTTTCAGACCACTGAGTGTAAATGTCCACAAATGTCATTAAGGGACTCGCTGGTCCCGTCTCATAGCCTGAGTGAGGATTATCTTGCATTTGATTGAAATCTGGCGACGTGCTTTGTTTGTTCCAGAGACGCATTAGCTGAAATATTGAAGAGCCCGTCCACGGCCATGTTCCTCCCACACAGGTGGTTTCGCTTTCTACTGATCGGGCTGTGTGAGTGGGCACATACTGTACACTGTGTGTTTGACTGACTTGTCCTGTGTCACTGCCAGGTGGAGCGGCTAACACCTCCATCACATATCTCTGTGTAAGAATGGAAGGGTACTATGGCGATGGGTGTCATTTGCCGCATGGCTTCACCCTGCTGAGGCGTAATCAGCACTTATTCTTTAAAATAATGAACCGGATAAACTGTTACGTTGCATCATGAAAGGTTTTGATGCACCAGACACAGTTAATTTAGTGGTGCACCATCAATTTTACTATATCGCATGTAAACTGTCAAGGGGAAGAACAGTTACAAATTTGTTTTGTAAAACAGTGCATTTTCATAGGTGTGTATTTGTGCACTCTTGGATTATAGAGTATAGTAATTAACCACACAGGAATGGAAACATACAAAGTCTGCCATCGTGTTATAATTACTAGTATTATTATTATTACTATTACTATTATTATTATTATCATTATTATTATTATATCCTTTGGAAATTTTCAACAGGAAACACATTGGTTGCCACGTCCATTCTCCTGGAACTGTCCCTCAGGAGGCTTCCTGTTTGCTGCCGCTACTGAGAAGATTCCCACTTGGTTCAGCCTGACTACTTCCAAGAAGCTTCCCACATATACAACAGTTGCGCGGAGGCAAAAGCTTAAGTTTGCAGAGCCACACCTGACTGAGACCATCAGATGGATGTGGCAAACAGCTCCTCTGTGGCGAATAAAGCACACTGAAAACAGCAACCTAATAAAATACTACAATAATAATTACAACAACAATAATAATAATAATAACAGTATTATTATTATTATTATTATTGTTGTTGTTGTTGTTGTTGTTGTTGTATGAAATAATTTTGAAACTGCCTACACAAACGACTTAAGGTGGCGATGGAAACTGTTGGAGAGGCGCTGATTGGTCTGGACACTCGGACAGCTGTCTGAGGACACATGTATACAGGTGGACAGTGATGGACTCACCGGGATCTTGTCCTCACTGGGGGCAATCTGCATCCTGCCGGGCTTCAGACACACACAGAAGAAGAAGAAGAGAAAAAGTTGGCGTTGCTCTCAGAAACAACAAGTCGCATTCACCATCAGCACCACACTCATCATCCCCATCAGCCCCAGATGTGGCCAGAGGTGAGTCCGGTTAGTCCACAGTCCCGGAGGCGCCGCGGCTCCTGCGAGACTCGCGTCATCGTGTGCCTGCAGAGGACGCAGTGTCGGATGTGCACAGTCCAGCAGCCTGATCTGATCCCGTCACACGCTGCTGATACGCATCTCTCCAGCTGAGTGATCCGGAGGCTGCGTGCGTTCTGCGCGCGCTCTGCGCTCCTGGCACAGTCTGGCACACTGTAAGGAATCCCCGCCCTCTATGGGGGGTTTTAACCGGCGCTTCACTGCTGCTGATCGCGCGCCACTGTGATACAGGAAACACGTCTACAGTGTGTGTCTGTACATTATAATGAAGCGTTGCCTTTGTTGTTTATTTGTTCTGGCTGGTGACCCATGTGAATTAGTAATGGACAGCCACGAGTTCCGTTTGCGACTGACCACGAGACGAGTCGAGTCGTGCCTGAGACTGTGTGTGTGTGTGTGTGTGTGTGTGTGTGGTGTGTGTGTGTGTGTGGAGGGGATTTCTGTCTTCACTCTGATCATCACCTGACTCCATCAATTAACACAACTAAACAACCATTAACCCTGCACTCACACCATGCACATGTTAGTTTTCAGTCTATTTACTTCTCCATAACAGCTTAATTAGGACTTTTATTTTGAAAGATTGAGATGACGTCTTAGTAACATCTATCTACTAGTATTAGTCGAAAAAGTTAATTTAATACGTTTTTAAATGATACTCATAAAGTGATGCAGTGTGATAAATGCATTGCACAAGCAGGACACACACACACACACACACACACTTCCTCTCATCCTGCAGTCACCTGTAGCAGATTGTGCGACTCTTCAGTCCAGGGTTCTTCTCCATATGGTTCAGGCTGCAGGATGCTGTAGGACATGGGCTCCAGTCCCGTCAGAGACATGTCTCTGGTCAGCTGGTACAGGGCGTCGCTGTGGACGGATGAAGACTCGCTGAGGGCCTTGGCCACCCGGAGTGCACCGTAAGTCCATGACTCTGCAAGACATTTGTTTTTGGATTGAAGTGGAATGCAAATGACTGCAGTTTGGCATCGTGGTTGAACCTGTGGACATTTAAGGCTGCAAGAGACAAGACAAGAGGATCTGTGCAGCAGGAACAGCGTCCTCCTGGAGCTGGAGGTGGAAAGTAAGTACAAGCACACTTCACTCTTCACTGTGAGAATGTTTCCCACCTGGGGCCAAACACAAACCAGAGTCCAGAGCTGCTTGGATGATTCACGTATTGATCCAGGTGTATTTTCACATCTTGTCCTGTGCAGCTTCCTTCTGCTTCCTTCTACGATTTACTAATGTGCCTCGTCTCCACATTTATTTGAAAACTACAATTACAACTAAAACTTACCAATAAAGCTTTTACATGAAAAAACATACAAACGACTTTGTATCTTTATCGAATCAGTCCATTTCCAGTGATATTTCCACGCTCTTTTAAAGAAACACTATTCAGAAAAGCTGACTTTGAACTCGTATTTATTGCCATATCTACTGTTTCCATGGCTCTGCTTCAAATCCATGCGCATCAAAATGTCATCAAATGACATTTAAACAGATAAATGGCCCTGAACCTCACATGATGACTCAGGCAGCAGGAGTTTGCTCACTAAAACTACCTGAAACAGGACATCGGAGGGGAAGCTGTCGCACACACTATAGTGTAATACTCAAGAGTTAAAAGTCTCGTTCAAAGGCATCAACAATCATCCACTTTGCCCACATACAGCACATCTTCCATGGTGTGGGTTTGATGTGCCAGACTCCAAACACCAACCTAAAACTGGGGGCTTTGTGGTTCCGGTGCGGTGTCACGATTTCTGGGTGTTGAAAATGTACATTTTCAGTCACCGCTCGCCGTTCCTGGCTCAGATATGCAAAGCATTGTGTCAAACTGTGCAAATTGGTATGAGCGTCAGTCAATCATCAACGCTGCCTCGAAGCACTGTACAAAGGACAAGCCCACATGAAGCCAAACGCCCAACAATCAGCCTCACGCGCACAAAGAACACAATGAAAACACAAGGATGCACATGTCTGCACATGCGGGGAGGACAAAGGCGCCGGCAGATGACTTGTTGCACGACAGACATCACTGACTCGCCATCAAAGTGACATGTGCCATGTTGTCAGGGGCTGCAACAGATTGCCTTTTTTTTCGTAATAAGGTTAGCGTGCGTGCGTGCGTGTGTATGGTTATTTTAGGGATACAGACAGCTGTAGCCATAGTAACGCACCAGGCCACGTGCTGTGCTCTCATTTCAATGCCATAGACACACAATATCCTTCGATCTCTCTTATCCACACACACATACAAGCGTGCGTGCGTGCGTGTGTATGGTTATTTTAGGGATACAGACAGCTGTAGCCATAGTAACGCACCAGGCCACGTGCTGTGCTCTCATTTCAATGCCATAGACACACAATATCCTTCGATCTCTCTTATCCACACACACATACAACACATACAAAACATAGTTAGATGTTGTCAGGCAGGGTGGTGGGGGGGGGGGGGGCTGTTTTCTTTTTAAGCCATAAGAAAAAAGACATTTCATGGCAACAGTTGTGTTTCCGTGGCTCAGAGCTCAGTTGACAGCAGCAGAATGGAGCCTGGGGGTTAGAGAGGCAGGCCTGGAAGTGGAAGGTCGCCAGCATGAATGCAGCAGGAGGGGGAATGAATGAGAAAATCCCTCCTGAATAAATATGAGGCAGGGCATCAAAACAAGCAAATCAAAGCAGGGTGGGCATTTCAAGTTCTAAAATACATCGGTCAAGAGAGAAAAACACACAATCTTTTTTTTCACACAAATTCCTGATGGACAAACTCCTGATGCTTTTTATGACAGGTGGTCTCCACTCAGCTGATCCTCAGTGGTCCTATAGGAGCTGCAAACAGTTTTAACTGTTCTCATTTGGCCAGAATGTTTTTAACCATTCTGAATAATAATAATAATAAAAGCACGATATACAGCTATAAAGGTTTTTTTTAGCAGTTTCAAGTGAGCTCTCCAATCATTAAAGATGCATTTTGTCCAAAGTATTAAAGTTCATATCAAGTTTTTCATGCTCATATATTATGGATGTTTTTAATGAGCAAAAAAAAAAAGTAGCTGTAGTTTTTGATGAGCTTTGAGTTAATTTCCTTTTCTGTTTTTCTATCCTTTAACATATTTGACGATGATATTTGATTTTCCATACAACAGAACAATCAGAACGTTCCACATGTGGATGGTGGTTTCTAACCAGCAGGCGAGGTTTCGCTTAGTCTGCACCTTTCAGGGTTTATGACCGCTGGCTTATCAGCGTCCTGCTGTTTCACTAAACCAGAGGGATCATTTCATTTCAGCCACGACGCCCTCCTCTCCTCACTTACAGTAAAGCTGCCCAGCAGCAGCAGCAGTTGGCCACGTAAACTAACCGGGATTAGTGGCCCGGCTGAGGCTTATACTGAGATGCCAGCACAAGTCATCTTTACCAAGTGATTCATCCTCCTGCAGTGTGCACAAACATTCCCCTCACAACACAAGACGAGAACAACATTAGTGCCTGACAGGTCTGAATGCATCATTGAAACTGTACACCCCGGCTGACACACACGCATACGCATACACTCACACACTATGGGAACAGGGAAAGGACAATGGGCGGGTTACTCTACGGTGGTCCCATCTAGTGTGTCCTTTTTGTCGGGGCGAGGATGCGGGAGGGACAGGCGGCACAGGGCCTCACAAAGGACAGCGAGGAGGGTTTCCTGCGCGGTTACCATGGCACTCACCTGCACAGGTGGAGGAGGGGGACCTGCGGAGAGCCATTTCAGCTCAACTCTGAGTGGCTCCAGCTGAAAGGGCCAGTCAGTCAGCAGCAGGTGAGAGGAAGAGCAGCGACGCTCTGACTCAGTTGTGCAGCCCTCAGCTTAGCTCTGCTGGGATAATACGCCTCTCCAACAGACAGGCTGGGAGCAGAAACTCCACAGCTCAGCTTATTGTGTACACTTAATGCACCGCACCCGGGGCTCGTGGGTAACAGAGCGGCCGGCTGATTGGGTGTTTGGCCAAGGAATTACTGCCGCACAGAGACGAGTAGAGATTACGCGGCCTTCTAATGTGCATTAATGACTGCGCCTTCTGTTGAGGTAAAACGTGGGGGATCTGAAGGATCCGCCTCGCAGAGCTTCAGAGCCAGGAAGAGACGCCCCAGTGTAGATTAAAGTTTACACAGTGAGGAACTGCAGTTGATGGCAAGTCACATGGGTCATATGAGACAGATGGACTTTTGTTGATGCACAATCAACAGTCTGACCGGGACACACAAGTCGGACTGTTACATCACAGACACCTGTCACAATCCCATTCAGTTTTAACTTTACACAATAGCTTCAATTGACCCACTTTTTTCAGTCTGAATTATTTCATTGTCAACATTTTACAGAGTGATTCTGACTAGAAACCTGAAGACATAATTATTATTATTATTATTATTATCATAATGCTGCAGATATAAATGATCCGATTTCCTGCTGGGTCCGGTGTTGCACATTCCACTTCCTCCCCATCTAATTGCTTGGCCAACCTCCTCTGCGGCTAATTGGCCTACCTGATGGTAACTGATGCTAAATACAGATAGAGTGTGAGAGGCAGTGTCGGGTTGCTCAGCCACCAGCAGAGCAACACACACTCCCATGTGTCCTCGTACTCTGTCAGTAAGGCTATCTGATGTGGCCAGCGGCGTCCTCACGCGCACGCACCCAAACATACCTCCGTGCTCAGTCTCCGGTTACAGCGGGTACAGATCTGTTCAGACTGTTAAATATTAAAGGCTGTAATACTAACGGCTAGGTGTTGTAATCGAGGAAACTGCTAAAAGGTCAAGTTCAGACTACAGGTTGTGGTCATGTGGTCGACCACATCGCGTTGTATCGTTACCAGCTAACACTTCTCAAATGTTGGCCTTACAGGCCTTACAGGAAGTTCAGCCTTAACCCAGATGAGGACACTTTCAGACACAAGGAGATTGAATTCACAATCAACTTAAAGACTGATGAAAGGGAGGTAAGACAAAGACGAACTTGATCTTCTTGAATATATAGGGGTGAGAAGAAAAAGGTAATGAAATCAAATACACTATGTTAAAACACCCAAATTAAATGTGTGAATGGAGACATCTTCAACAGCTGCCTGATGCAGGTCAGAATTTAAAGGGAAGCAATAAATCTGTATTTATACTCTTCAAGCCACTTTAAGGCAGCCGCCATAAATAGACTTGAAGTGCATCACACCCACACATCATAATCAAATGCATGTTCACGTAACGTTGCATTTGCATTCGCATTTACATTACATTGCATACAACATGTAAACACATGCATGTGCAAATTAAGAAAAACATGCACTTATTTATTTTCCCAGCTCCTGTCCATTAGCTCAACAAGTCACCTGAACCCAAAGCTCCATTATCTCAATATATATTAATGAACTCAAATGAACCTGAACCCAGGTCACGACCCTAAAATAAAGCTTTAGCCTGAACCGCAACTTAACAGCTCAAATACATTCTAGCTAAGACATGAGTACAGAGGGACAGTCTTGGTCTGTAGTCCATATGAGAATACACACACACACACACACACACACACACAAAGTGATTTCCCCTGTCGTCTGATCTGGTTCACGTCATCCTAGAAAGGAACCAGGGACAACAGAGACAGAGTGAATCCATTCTCGATGCTCCACTTCACTCTGGTTTCCTCCCACACCAGCCTCACACACCTGTCACATCATCTGAGAAGGTTATTCCATACAAGCTGCAGTGCACATTTACTATTTAGCAACGAATTTGGCTATAACTGATACTATGGTGTAACCAGCAGTGATTCTATTGAAGAGCTGTTACTTTTCCCACTGAGCTATTTTCTTTATTCAGTGTGGTTCTAAAAAGCATATTGCTTTTTCAACACTTTACCGGGACATAGATTGAATCTAGAATAAATAAAATAACAATAAACAATAAAATTAATCGTGAATGAAGAGGAGAATAAGACGGGATATTCCCAAGAAAAATTCCCAAACCTTTGAGTTAGTGGAGCAAAACCATGTAATTTCCTCCACTGCATGTCTTTTTTACCAACAGGAAATCAGAGTGGTTGAAGATAGATAATTTTTCTTACGGTGAATTGGCCTTTAAAGGTACAATACATAAGAGGTATGGTAAAACACTTACTGGATTATCAGTAAAGAAAGAGGCCTCAGAGCTGTGAGGTATGAAGAGGCTTATCTCTCCAATCCATTTACACTCTCAAAACCCCATACATTAAAAACATGTACATCAGTTTATCATCATATGAAAAGAAAACTCGACACACACCCACTCATGCATTTCTGTTGAAAGAGCCAGAGATTAAAACTGAAAGAAAATGGGAAAGAAAGGATTTTTGACTGCAATATAAGAAATATGAATGAAGGAGGAAAAAGAGGGGAGGATGATATGGTTTATCTCGTAAAAGGTTTGCAGTCTTGCCCCATCTTCTGGCCAAAGCCAAATATCACAGCTGATAAGCTTGATACAGCAACTGGCTCAGGATCAGCATTTTGTATAGATGGAAAATATGGGAGAGGGAATGTAAATTATTTCTGAACTGAACTATGAAATGCAAAGAATCACACTATTTATTGCAAATGACATTAATTCTTCATGACAGGAAAGCTAACACATATATTTACAGGCACAAAAAGCTTAATTCAAAAACGATATTTCTGACGCGACAAAAATACAAAGGCTTTTGTAAAACGTAGCTGCTGAAACGTATAGGTTTTTATCTACAACTTAGAAAACTGCCTGAGTCATTATTATCCACAATCTATAATCAATGTTTTTACAAATTTATATTATTTGTGGTTGTAAAGGCGTTTTTGCTTTTTTTTGAAAATGTGGCATAAAAACTCATTAAGACATTTCAGTATGACAAGTGACCACAGCACTGACCAGCATGCACTAAATGTCACTGTCACAATGCTTCTGCAGCAGTCATAAATTAGACACATTAAAATCCTGAATCCAAATTTCATTCACATCAAAATTTAACATCGATGTAAGGGACATTGATGTTTAAAAAAATAAATCATAACCATTAAAATCCTTTCATTAATATTCCATCACCTCCAATCTCTGAACAGGAGAATCTGATGCTTTAATATTAAACATTTTTCTGTTTCTATGTGATATTTCATGTTATTTTCTATGTGATGAAGGACAGTTCAGTATAACTTCAGAAGATGAGTCACAGTTTGACATCGAACATGGACGCTTTAAAGAACTTTGAATTTGACAGCTAAAAAGAGGAAAAGTCTTAGATCTAATTCCTTATTCATGTAAACAGTAAAAGGCTGCATTTTTATTCATTATCAACACATAAAAAATCCTTTTAAATGGAGATCTTCAAAATTAAAAGCTCTGTGTTTTATTGGTGTCTTTGGAAACAAGACGAGAAAGACAAGTGAGAGAATAAAAACCTGTTATAGCTTGGTGTAGATGTTGGACTTGGTCAAAGCAGTGAAAGCTTTCTCCTGAGATCATGAGGTCATATTATCTTTACCAGTTTATAAATCATAAGCTGCAGTGCGGAATCTTTAAATATTTTAAATACTATGTGAGTATTCAGTACATTTGAGTTCTATCTTTATATTATTATGTATTTTTAAATCTGAGGTGGCTCTGTCGCACTAGCCAACCAGTGGTGGTGTTTTACATCAACCATCAATGATTGGCTTGTTAGAAATGAGGAGGGAAGAAAACATAGTGGTGGAGCTTACGGCTGAAAATCCAAGGACACACCTAAGAAAGTTTTACTTGGCATTCAGAAGAATTGATAAAAATTAAGTAATCAGATTTGAGGAAATATGTACAGTAATTACTCATCTAATTGCCACAAGGGAGAGACAAAGGTTCCACACTGCAGGTTTAATTGAAGTCAATTCAGTACTTGTGCCAATGTAACAGGTTATAATTGTTATTTTTTTTTCATTCACTGACACATTTTCTTTTTTAGTTAGTATCACACATTATTTCTTTCCAGAGTTAAAAAAGATCTGAGGAGGAACAACTTGAAATCTTGATGTTGCTAACTTGTTAACTTGTACTAAGTGGAGCGTTTATCTACACCCTGCTTTATCCCCAGCACCAGGTGAACAAACCAGTTAATCTGAACCATCCAACCTTTCTCCCTGCAAATCTCTATCTGGTCCAGAAGGTGGCGCTGGGCCTCATCTTCATTGCGTCCAACAGTCAGGGCCTCGCGGATGTACTCAATATCTTCCTTACTAGTCAGCTGGGGCATCCCTGTTAATGGCCATAACATTACTCTTAGTGTAATAGTGTGGTAATATGGGGAACAACGCAGAAAAACTCTGTCATACCAGTCATGAGCATCATGGAGAAGAGGATGATGAGCAGGTTGGTGTGGTGTCGAAGGGCGAGGTAAGCCTTCACACACACGTCCTGAGACACACACACACACAAACACAGAAGATAATACATACATCCTGCACATGCACACAGACAAAAAATGTTGCTTATGTAATAGATCCTGTGGATGCCATGTTTGAGGTCATCGGAGGAGAATTGATTATAATAAAGGATCTACATCGCATTTTTGCCATACTACTGCTACATTAGCATGAGCAGCTGTGGTAGAGTAGCAGAAAGGTGCATGGCATATATGTATGTTAAATGTATTCATATGAAAAAAAAACAAGATATTTTGCACCTGGAATTTCTGAAAGTGCGGGCTACTTTTCTTTCCTGATGTCCCCATGACGTACAGGAAGTCTGGTGTGAGCACGAAGGGAACCCACTCCTTACTGATTCCCATGAAGCTCTTATAATTCCCCAGGATGTGACCAAAGTCTATGTGAAAGAGATTCCCTGCAGAAACACAAAGGAGACTAGTTTTCATTGTTTCCTTTGTTTTTTTTTTTTTCATTTTCTTGAGCTCCATGTTTGTTACTGCATTTAACAGTACATATAAGATGATGAATGATTTAATTTCCAATGCTGATTGAGTATAAATTCCAGTCTATGCATAAATTCGTAATGGAAATGAAACTGTAGCTTAAGGTTGACAAAATGTTGACATGGGTTTTAAAAGATGGGAGAGGCAGGAAATTAACAGTAACTTAATATGTTCTTTAAAAAGATATAAAATATTGTGACGATACAGAGAAACCGCGTCATTACCAGATTCTGTGATCATGATGTTGTCATTGTGACGATCCCCAATGCCCAGAACATATGTAGCCACACAGTAGCCACCACAGGAATACAGAAACCTCTCCACAGCCTGCTGGAACTGCAGAGAACAAAAAACCACATTAACTTATTCCCCATGTTCCTCAAACCTGTTTCTTGGTGATGTGGTTTACAGTGAAAAGAACCATGTATGTATTAGACAAATAAAAAACAGTGAACAGCAGAGAGTGGAGCCACCTCTAGGATGACACGTTGCAAAATAGTCCAAAACATAACAGGAACATACCAGAAAAAAGATACACAGACGCAGAGGGTGCAGGTGTCATGGCTAAAAGTAGTGTGTGATTGTTAGGGTGACAGGAAAAACCCTGTGGGTTGCTTCCTTCCTAACTGTGGCACTGCTACTTCCTCTTATGGCCGGTAAACTGAGCAACTGCTACAAACCAAACTGCTCCCTCAGAACTATGAATCCATTGTATGTTACCTTAAATGCCTTTGCTCTGCGAAGCATGCGTACGAGATTATTTACTTCCTGAGATGGTAATATCATCCCTTGGTTATTATTATTGCAGTAGGTAACCCCCATCCAGTTGCAGTGAACATTTGTACCTGTATGGATGCATTTCTGTACTCCTTATGATCAAGTGAATGATGATTTGCATGTTATCCGATATGCTGAAACGTGATGAGCCTGAGCCTAACGTACCTTCTCCTCACTGACACACCTGTCCCGCAGCCACTGGTAAAGGATTTCATCTTTAAATGCACCAGTGCTTCCAACAACACTCTGCTGGATGTTAGCAATGGTGGTGGCATCCTTTACAATCTCAATCATTCCTACAGGTACAAAGACATGAAGATGTTGGTAAGTATGACAGAGTGACTGCAACTATGGACACATTTGTTTGATAAACAAGCAAATCTGTCAAGTTGTATAACCAACCTATTCTGTTTCCAGTGGAAATGCAGCCATATGGTAACAGGCAGAGATCCAGGGATTCAGTCTCCCAGATTGACTCCATGATCAGCAGAATCTGTAGAAACATATTGTCAACAACTGCAAAGAATAACAATCTTTCCTCAGTTATCTTGCTAACAGTGTTGTTCTGAATTACCACTCACCTGCAGGATGAGCATATCCTGTCTGAGGTCATCTCCGTCTTTGAAGATGATGCCAATGGGGTCTTTGGACAGAGTGGTGGGGTCGGCCCTTTTAAACTGCAGCCACAGGGGCTTCTTCTTTGATGCCATTACTTTACATTGCTCAATCTGTATGCAGAAACATTTATTATTCAGTTCGGTGATGTACTGTATTGTAACATTACTGTACAAAACACTTTTGTTACATTAGCTACAGCATACTAATGTGTTGATTTCACTCTTTCACATGTAGTTCACAAGTTGTTTTACATATGAGATTCTAATCAGGGCTTAAAGGGATCTTGAATTTGAAATGAATCAACAACATAAGCAGAAAACTGCGTGTTTGAGTTATGTGTGTATTTGTTTAATCCCAGTATGTGTGTGTTTGTCACCAGCAAGGCTCCAGCTCTCAGTCCAGGATCATATGGGACTCTGAAACTCTCTGGCAAACCAGACAACTGCAGAGTCTCCAGCTTCTGACGCAACTGAAACACCACTGACAAACACAAGGGCCACATACACACACACCGCTTTAGTTTCACTTCCTGCATATGTATTTCATTTGAATTTCTAATACACATCAGATACTTCTACTGCTGAATGTTTGTGTTTCTCCAACCTCAGTTTGTATAGCTAGTTTTAAGGCAGCAGGTTATTGACGTTTTTTTGGTGAAATGTAGCAACTATATCACCAGTAGTAGTTGGGAAAATAGTAAATGTAACAGATATTGATAACAACCTTTGTATTTTTTCAAATGTTCATTCTCAACTAGAAATACACAAATAAATACACAAAGCTCAAAATTATTTAAGACATGTGTCACAAAATATTAAATGTTGTCTTTTAAAACTCAACATAACATGCACTGTTGCTGTGGAACAGTTTGACACAGTTTATTATAATCGCTTTACTCGCACAGAGATGAAGTTGAAAGTGTAATATCTCCTCCTCACCTTGTGCAGTGACATCATATTTGTCAGCAGTCATGGCCTTCATCTCCCGCGTCACTTTTTGCAGAGCCTCTGTCATCTCCACCTGCAGAACATCAGTTCATCCTGTCAGATGCTGAAACTGAAGCTGCTCAGTGTATTTTTTGATCTTAGGAAACAAAGCATCACAAAGCCTGACACACCTGTTTCCTGAAGTCCTGCAGCATTGCCTCCCCGCACCCCCTGAGGTAGGCCTCCAGCAGGACAGCATACCTCTGCTGGTAGTGCATGGACTGGGCGATTTCACTGCGCAGGAACCAAAAGAGAAAATGACCTATACGCTTACTCTGCGGAGAAGAACCCAAACAAATGGAAGAAAAGAGAATTCACAGTAAAGTTTATCAAAATGCATCATATATTAGTCCAGAAATCAAAGCAGGAAGATGCAAGAATAGTAACAAATGAAATAATACACTGAAACACACACTCACACATACTTAAAACAGTGTGCAACAATGTGAAAACGCACACAGATGTTGGTGCTGCTTACCCTCAGAGCTCTCTTCAGCAGGAACCTCACTAGGGCACTGTCATGGTAGGGCTCAAACTTGACCGCCTGCAAAAAGAAAAGAAAAGAAAAGAAAAGAAAAGAAAAGAAAAGAAAAGAAAAGAAAAGAAAAGAAAAGAAAAGAAAAGAAAAGAAATAAGGATGCTCAAGCAGGCATTTTCAAAAGTCACGGAAAACCATTGGACTAATGGGAAAATGAGATTATTAAGTATAATGATTTGACTTCTGCAGTTCTGACATTGCCCCCATTTTCAGTACAATTCTGTAAATGCATATCTTGGAAGATGTACAAGAGTGAAAACATCAACATGTCACCACTGTGCAGAGGATACAATGTCAACAGCATATGAAGGTCAGAGTCATTTCCTTATGAGCTGATAATTGATACTGTTGATGCAAAGTTGAACCACAGAGTCAAATATGGAAACACATTAACAGGGCAAGCATGTATGTGCTGAGCTGCCTCTTTCCACACGCCTGTGAAATAATAAGTGACTCAGGAGACTTGCTGGAGGGAGCCCAGTCTGGAGTGTGGACATATTATCATTCTGCTATGGGGGAAACAGTCGGGTTTGTTTGTACATATTTAAATCAGTCACAATCTTACTAGAGAGCAGCAAGTTAAGAATTTAGTTACAGAGCAGCTGCATTCACCAAAATAACTTAGCAGGACAGCAACGCTGAATGATCCAAATCATCATCACAACTTGCATTTCTCAGCATGTAGGTTGTTAGCTTGGAGGTTGAGCTGGAGATTGAGCCAGAGAAAAGACTGACCTGGACAAGCTGCAGAAGATACCTGAGCACATCATCGTCTTCCAGAGTTTCTAGTTTCCTGACAGCCATTGAGCGAACGTGAGCATCAGAGTAGTGACAGTCCAACAGCTGCATTGCCAGACCTACATCCAGACCGCTGAAAGGGAGCAACACAAACCACAAGCGATGGGACTGACTCACAGGACAATCAGAGGACAGATACAGTACACATAGAGACAGTATGAGATCATCTGTACCTGCTGTCCCAAGCACTGCTGCGCTCCAACAGACGATGTGTTGCCAAAACATCTTCCTGTTTCCCCCACCTGACTGAGCCCAGCAGCTTTGGGTATGCCCTGGGTGTAGGGAAATATTCGTGGAAATTTTGATATCCGTGTAAAATAATATTTATAAATAAACGACAGCATTTTCTTGAGAATTTAAAATTAATGAAGTACCTGGGGTCACGCATACATTCATGCCTGAAGTGCCAGAGCAGCTCTTTGTCCTCAGGACTGAGTGGATGCAGGGGGTCAGTCGCCACGATAGCCTCAAACTGCTTCTTCAGATGGTTCGGCATCTCTCTCTGAACCCGTTCCCTTCGCTCGGTTTCCTCGCCCCCAAGAGCCAAGTCCCGGTTCACATCCCGACTCACGTCCCGGCTCTTGGGCAGCACCACGGGGTAACAGTACTTGTCCAGTAAAATGGCAATTGCCATGGAAGAGGCCTTGTCTGGGTTGGTGGCCGAGGTGAGCTTGTCCGCGTTGATGCTGCTGCTGCTCTCCTCGCTCTTCTCTGGCATTTTCCACATGTGGAGGATGAACTCACCCTGGCGAAGCAGAGAGCGGTGGTCGATCAGGAGCAGGTTGACATAGTACAGGAGACGACTCTTGGTCTTTGCTGAAAGACGGACAGACAGACAGTGATAAGCCTCATCCTGTAAACTGTCAGGATGAGAGACTGCTACTTGTGAGTGGACCTTACCATCATGGCTGCCTCCTCCTCCTGTATTGTCCTGGTAGGAACTTCCTTTGGAGTTTGGTGTCATAGGTTGCTTTCCACAGACCACCTGCAAAAGAAGAAAAAAAATTGATTCATCCCTCTTATATCAGAAAATGAAAAAACTTTCAGTGTAGAGTAATTATGATATTTACAGCAGCTTCAAATTTACCTGGAGGTTGAGACGGGCCCCCTTAGGCAGGTCCTTGATTTTAATGTTAAAATCCAACCAGCAGTTCCACAACACTTCTTCGTTGACGGTTTTGGATGTCGTCCTCTCCTACAGCATGTACAGTAATTCGGGGTAAACGCTGTTGTCTCCATTCTAACATTGCTCTTTATGTTTTTTTAAACAATACAGTTCTTCATGAAATTATTTATTCTAAAAACAACATGCAGACTGACAGGCTCTTAAGCTCCCTGCCTTAAGATTTGACATTTTCAGAATGATTAAAATCTTTTGAATTACTTTGATGTAAAAATGAATACTGTTGTTGGTACTTTATTTCAATATATTTGATATGTTTTATTGTTTTTAATCAAGGTAATTTCATCATTAGTTTCAATAATTTTTTTTTTTGCCACATTGTAAACCTAAAATGTTTTAATCCTGGTATGTTGCAACATTGCTGTGTGTTGAATTAAAGTATACTGTAAGAGTTCATTTCCTTCTCTGTATCATTGTTTATATTATCAGAGGTGGAGTTCATCCATCCCCTGCATTATTCAAATCACCTTTACACATGAATGATTCAAAGGAAACAATACAACAATATCAGTATTACTATTTGTGTCACTGATGCAAATTCAACATTCCCAACTGCTGGTAGTACATGGTGGGAATGAACCATTGCTGTGCCTTTAAGTGTCTGCATGGATATGCATGTATGTTTTTCTTACCTGGGCTAAAAGCTGCTGGCCATGGAAGATGCTGGCCTCTATGAAGACAACAAACTCAGGGATTTTCGGCAGACATGGAATGTCAATACCCAGCACCTTCACTCTGAACTTCCTGTTACAGTCCCACATGGAGATGGTGAACACTCGTTCATGGTCTTTTCCGTCAATGGTCAGCTGCTCATGGGTACCTAGCAAAGGAGAGTTTAATTCAGGAAGTTACATCACCATGTATCCTTTAAACAGAACAGATACCATAGATACATACAAATCCATCAGTTCAATATTTTACCTGCAACTCCGGTGCAGTCATCCACCTGTGCCCAGTCCTCCTTCTGGACCTGATCCAGATCAGGATCAAGCGGCTTCTCCAGAACCAGGTGGATCTCTTCACCATTCTTCAGACACTGACGGATCCAGTTGAAGTTCTGCAGTGGTTTATCCCCATACAGGTACTCCTCCCTGTGTGTATAAAGACTGAAAAAGTGACTTTCAAAGTTTACAACAAAAAATAACGACGATAACGATGAATGATCCTCTGCTTAGACCTGTCTTCTGTAATATCACTGTCCATTATTATTTTGCTTTCAGTGTAAAACCGATTACAGTGGCAACATGTTTAGTAACTTAGGCTTGACTCCAAATGTTTTGTCATGTAACATACCTGCCACACACACGTAGAACATAGTCTGCTTCACACATGTCCTCAGGAATGCCCAACAAAACTCTTTTGTTTGCCATCTTGGTGAAAAAGCTCGCCAATACCTAAACCATGGAAAACAGCAAAGAACAGCAAGCAGATACAGTAAGAGAACAGAGAGAGATTTACATATTAAGCATGAACATCACTACATTGTCTACCTGTGCTGCTGTGTCGTCGATGGAGACCTTGATAGTCTGGCTGACTGTGTTGATGTGGATCACAACCAGGATGTAACCGTTACTGACCTGAGAAGAGGAACAACGCTCAAAACTAAATGAGAAGTAATAAGGAAATATTCGTAGTCACTGAATTACTGAATTAACAAAGTAAATATGAGCCAATAGTCATTAAATGCCCTTAATTCCTGACCTCACTGATGAAGTTTTATGGTTTCCTTTTTTTTGTGAATTATGTACCATGACTACAATCTTAAAACAAAATATATATATATAACCCGAGGACCCCCTGTATATATACATATATATGAATGACTTTACGCATAGGTCAATAAAATGGCAAATTACAGACACATACTTTGCTGAGCAGGTGTTCAGGTAGTGGCTTGCAGGTCACCCAGGGGTCCATGGAGTAGAGTTGCGGGTCACGGTCGCACAACTCGATGCGTCGTGGCGTCAGCAGCTTCCTGCGCGTGAACTCCAGCTCATCATCATGCACGTTGCTGACATCAGTGACATCGTAGCCAATCAGGCAATTTAGGTAACGCTGGTACTGCACGGACTCGTCTGAAGGCTGGGGGCGGGGCACCAGCTGGATCCGGCCCACATCCTTTTTCAGGGCTTTTTAAAAACAGAACTAAGTTAACAACAGAACAGTTTTCTGACCCTGTCACTGAATGCTTCGATACTGTCACCAGTTAGTACCTCTCCAGTAGCCAATGCAATCGAGTGTCTGGAAGACCTGGTGCTTGTCATATATCTCACACACGTTGCCCTTCTTCTGGTAGAGCAGGATGCAGTGATCAGGAGAAAACCGCTGGTAGAAATCAGGACTGAGGTTTGAAGTCACTGCCTTCAGCCACACTTGAGCTTTCACCTGGGAGGCAGGAAATGTCCTAATCAACCACTGTAACTAAATCAATATAATGAATGCATTTAGAGCCACTGTAACCACCATCTTAGTTTGTAATTAGTGGACCTGCTCCACGGTCCAGTTTCCAGCGACGTCTAACAGCAGAGTGTCAGGGCTGTTTCCACCCCGTGCCACAGTGGGCAGGATGAACTCAACGGTGAGCTGGTCCATGGAGGAGCAAGAGGATGACGTGATGATCTTCTTTCTCCTTCTCCTCCGGGTCTCTTGTCGCAGTACTTTAGGCTCTTCGTCGCTTAACTGGATCTGCTGCCCATCCATCGCCTAGCTTAAAGAAACAAGAGACACAAACACAAAAAGAGACACAGAAACTTTTAGGCTATTTACCAATAATATGTGATCCTCTTTACTGTATATCAAATGAAATAATGCAGGGGAGATTCGGCAGAAAGGAGATGACAAGATGACAAACTAAAAATGAACATAATGGGTCAACAGATAAACTGATTGTGACAGAAACAAATTCAGTATTTGTGATCTGGGCCACCCATCATTCACAGAATAGCAAAATGTGACCTCTGACCCCCCTCTGACATGGGAGAAACATCAGTTCCACAAAGTGAAAGGAATTTATCTATGAGTCAGTTGCCACAGTAAATTTCCCTGTTCAGATGCAGCTTTTCTTCAAAGAACCCCCAGTTTCTCTGTCTCTTCCTGCTGAGCCTGAAAACTACTGACACAGCTCTTCATTTCCTCATTCACCCTATATCAAAGCACATATCTGAGTGCCTGAGTATGGAGACGTTTACAAGAGAAGAATGATTCTTTTTTAATAACAACTGAATCTTCTTTGCTATTGTTAAGATAAACATAAGATAAATGTAAAGAGCAAAACAGTGGATTAAACCTTGGAGATTTTATTTACATGTTGCCACAGTGAATCATGGTATTTATCTGTGACAGTTTTTTTCCCCTCTCACCATGCATGTGCTTAATTTAGTGACTCAGATCAGCTCATCCGGACCTAAAAAAACTCAAGAGGTTCCCATCTCAGGATTAGTCACCCCAGAGTTTGGCATTAATCCTATATTTCTGAAACTAGTTATAAACTAACATAAGTGTACTTTGTTGTTTGTTCATTGTTTGTCAGTGCAGTCACATGTAATCGGCATTAATCTTGTTGCTGCAGTCTGGTGTGTTACTGTTAAAATGGGAAGCTGAGCTTTGGGATAAATTGTAACTTTTTAAAACCTAAAAAGGAATGTCTCAATTTTATTGATTAATAATTCAATGTTTTCTTGGATGAGCAGATACTGTTCCAGCCAGAAGATTTATTTTGACATTGTAAACAACAATAAAATTGTTGACGATATGGATGGAGATGATATGTTTTGTCTGACTACAGACAAACATTAATTAAAAACGACATTAAGGCCCAGTGGAACATGAACCACCAATAATATGAGGATTTAGTTCAACCTCTATTCAACACACATGTCCTCTCAAACCGGCGGCCATACTGAAAGTTTTAATCAACTCATCGTCTTGATTGAGTGAAATAAGTGTAATGACTAGTTTGGCGTCTAACTCTCTCATCAGAGGAAGTTTTGCAAAGCAGGAAGCAAAGGGCTCGAAACAGTCCGGGCTTTACTAACACAACACAGACCGACACAGTCCACTGCTTTAAAGACAATTTCTCTCACTAATAAACCCGTACGTGTAGTTAAAAGTAACATTAACAGGGCCGCGAGGAGATTATAATACAGAGTTTACGTTCACTGAGAGCAGTGAATGTATTTAGTCTGTGCTGAGTGTAACGGTACAGCTGCCGTAATAACACACAAAATATGAAACATATTTGTCACAACTCACCAATGAACGCAGACGCAGACGGCAACCAAATCCCGTTTCGACATTTATGCTACATGAGGAGACCAGAGAGCAGAGGAAAGGAAGTTATTTTCAGGAACACAACAGAGTCCGCTAGAAGGAAACAAGGATGCGTCGCTTGTCAGGACGAGCGTCAATCGCACCGGCTAACTTTTACTGGTCACAACAAGAATGCCACTTCCGGTTTCCTTTCAAAATAAAAAGCGCTATCTCGCTAACCTTGAAATAATAGGCAAAATATAAAAACGAACACAACGCCTAAAAAACACACAATTAATTATATTCTTAACAAGAACAGTAAACTAAGAAAAATTAAAGATATCCTTGTTAATATAATAATAATAATCAATAAATAATTATCATAATCATAATCAACAATACTATTAATCTTACGTAAAATATCTGTAGTTGTAGTCTGGCCACACAAGGAAAATTGATCTGTATAGTGTTCTTTATTATGATGCACAATGGTCTAATTTGCATTGATTTAAAGTGAATTGCATTATTATTTATTTATAATGGAAGTATGAACCGTTGTCGAATTGCAGTCAAGTCTAACTTGATGTATTCGGTTTTGATGTAGTTCTGTACTGTGAACACTGGGGGCACGCTTTTACACATGTCAGCTGTCTCACACGAGTTCTGATCATCTGATCATTCATTGATTGTATTTATACATATTTATTTATGTTATTTACAATCATTAGAATATTGAGGACTATCACATATTGCTTAAACTACAGGGCATACACTATCATTGTATGTATGCCACTAATTATTGTATTTTTGCTACTTCTCACTGGCCATGAGGGGGCAGTCAACTAGGCCTTAAAGTGACACAAAACCCTCCGTTGTGTTCTTGTTCATAGGCCACTGCGTTACTCTGATGCAGGTCTTTAATATGTGGACTGACTCAGCTGCCTCAGATGTACTCCTATCATCATCTGACCCTAATCCCAGGCGCACGTGGACTTCATTAACTTGATTAAATTAATTTACCAGATGTTCTAATGTTGATGTTGGTAATTTTATAACTTCTGTTTTGTTTACAGTGAAATCTCTGTAAATGTAAAATAGTGAGGATTCATACGGTGGTTATGAATGGAGACACAGATTGTCAGAAAGAGACTGTCTTAACTAGGTTTGATTGAAACTACCTGTTGTACTAGTTACACTGGATGCATTATAATTTAGCTGATGGGCCTGTACATGTGTCTGCTCCACATGTCAACATGCCAACACGTAGAACATTATGAATGTAGTTTTACATATTGGCTTCAGTGTTGTTTTTTTTTAGATTTGAATAATGTGTTTCAGTTCTTTAACTGGGGGGAGGCTGCGGTCATTCTTCCTTCTTCCTGTATCACAATCCGAATGTTTTTTCCTTTTGGAAAGTACAGACGCTTACTAAACAGGAGATTAAATGTCGTGTAATTGTCATGAGTGTTGCTTTCCTCCCTTCAAAACACCCACCCAATGTCTTATTGTTATGGCGACTATAAGGAAAAGAACGACCCTTGCACTGAACCGACCAATAAGGACGAGAGGAGCCGTAGATTGACATCAGGTCCTGCCAATAGGCTTGCTGGGTAAATTGTGTTTATACCCGCCCCCTTCACCCTACAAGGCGACTGTTTTGGTGAGTTGAGGAAAGTTCATTGAAATAATTTATGGGTTTTAAAGCGTTGATTTTGATTAGTATTTACAGCATTTAAATGGTGTGTCCTCAATTTTGACATACGAATAACACCGAGGAGCTGACAACATGTATTATTTGTCGTAATAGCAGCTTCGCTGCTCACTCCGCACAGCTTCATTGTTGACGTTAGCTAGTTGTTTTGTTCTGCCTTTGCGCAACAAGATGGCTCGTCATGTTTAATTAATATAACCATAAGCTCATTCTCACTGTCTGTTCAGTATAGATAATTTGACCGTTTAAACGCAGATAATGCAACTTGTGCTACTTTTAGTCGACCATACGTTAGAATTTAAAACTGCAGTTTTTGTGTCGCGACAAGAAAGTTACCCGCTTCGCCGTTAAGTTTTACAACGTGTATTAACGTTGGGATCATTAGCATTTACCGTGAGATTATATCCGTGGTGTTTAATGAGCTTTTTACATTGTGTACATTCACATTAAATGTATAATCTCTGTCCCACTGTGTACTGAATGAATGGGCTTATTATGCGCATGCGTCCAGTCTCAAAGTTTATAAACAAGAGGAGTCACATGACGAGGATATTGTGAAATAGATAAACACACTCTTGTCGTGTTGACGCGGTTGCAACTGGCTTTTCCGTGGGGCCGTCTGTAGTTATAGCCATATCATTGTGATTGAGACTGAACTGGTGTATGTACTGGAGCTTTGGGAGTGTGTCTAAACATAGGCGTGTCTCTGAGGTGCTGGCAGCCAGCCAGAGTTACCCTATGTCACCCTGTCACCCCAACCATATATAGCACACAGTGTTTCTCTGTGGGTGAATGGAGGGTTCTTACTGAATGTGTAGGTGATATGTATATCTATATGACAAAAACCTAATTGAACTGTCTCCATGTTTAAGTGGGTGTGGAAATCATGGTGTGGGGGATCATGACCCCAGCTGTTCTGTCCAGTGATCCCAAAAACCTAAAGGCCCGGGAGCCAGAGCCACAGGTTGAACACACAGGTAATGTATCTATTGTGCATCATTACTCATGAGCCACAAGACTGACTGACTGACAGAAAACATAGTGAACTGTCAAATTGGTGGAGGTAAAGCTTTGAAACCACAAGACCTGTTTTTATAACATTAATACTAATAATACATGTTTTAATTAACATGGAAAAGCTATTGGTTATATTGTATAGAGTTTTAAATGCATTTAGATTTTGCTATTTGTTATGCTAGTCACATATTTGCTTGACTAAAACTATGCTATTCTGTGAAGTAGATCGAGATCTAATAGACCATTTGAAGTGCTAATGTGTCATGTGTTTTTTCTACACAATGATTTCCTGTTTGCGTCTTTTTACCCTCAGGAGTAACGATGGATGCTGATGGAGATCAGTCACATGACCTGCTCCGCTGTGACGAACACTTCCCCTCCTCATCTGCGTTTGCCACCAGTGACAGCTACATGGAATATGGTACAAAGAACATAAAACATGATACAATATATTTTTTAAGATACTTAGATACAACTTTTCAAATCCTGCTTGTATTCTCCCATCAGACGACTTGCCAGAATTACAGGAGGTCCAGGAGGAGGTGGAGCCAGCAGCGTCAGCCATTTACCAGGTGGAGATGGGTGTGTCACACCAGCAGGTACATGCTTATTCAGAGCCGCACAGCCCACAGCCTCCTGACACACACAGGCTGACACAGCTGGCTCACATCGCCACCGGGCCTCAGAGCCCACTCCTACAGGAGTCTCCTCACAGCAGGTACACTCATGTTGCACATCTTAATGCATCAGTATACAAGACTATAAGCTCTTTAACTTCTTAACTAAATAAATGTTTCAATCTGCTACAGTGCACCAACTCTATATTGGTTACTACAGGATACAAACCCAACTCATGAGGCTTTGTCATTTTCAGCTCCTCTTTGGTCTGCATCACCAGCAACAGCAGTGACCTACATTCCTACGCCCGACCTACTCCTCCTCCTCCCCCCACCAGCAGCACCTTATCACCCCCCAGAGGCCATGGCAGGGAGCATCGACGCAGCAGGGTAGATCCTACATTTAACTGCTTCCTCCACTTCGCTCCATCACTACTGACTGACATTCAAGCAGGCACAATATTTTGGAAACACAGTGCTAGTTTGATATTAACACCACCACTCCTGCAATTAACAAGGGTTTAAAACACTTGCACCCGTGAAGCCTGTTGTGCTCGGAGGAATTTGACTCCTCCCTATTTTCACAGACGAGCAGTGAATGTGGCTCTGCCGTGTCAACCAGATCCTCTCTCTCTGATGATGAAGACATGGGCTGGAGCTTCTCTTGGCCACCCACCGCCTGGCACTGTTTTCTTAAAGGTAGACACAGAGGCACTCACACTCAAGAACATGGTTTTATGTCATATTTGTCTCATGCTGTATGGGTACATGATGTGATCAAAGGCTGCTTTTCTTTATTGTCAGGCACTCTCCTGCATTTCCACAGCAGTTATAATGTGAAGTGGCAGGGTGCTGAGGAGTTGGGTGCTGAGGAAGACTCTTATGATGATGAGCAGTCCAGATTCCTGAAGGTGCATTATGCAAGAAGCTTGTGGTTGTAGTTAGACTGCCAGACCTTTGAATTAACAGTGTCATATTGGATTTTACATCTTTAAAGTGCTGTACTGCACTGCTCAGCACCTTGCTCCTGGTCAGTTTAGTTTGTTTAACTGATTTTGAGCCTGGTTAGTTTGTTCTGTGTTTACATTCATTAACAGTGAAGGTATGTGTGTAACACTGCTCCCTCTTCTCCAGAGTTATGGCTCTGAGGGTCTGCAACTCATTGAGTATTCAGAGGTTGTGTTGTCTGGTCAGGCTGTCCTCCAGCTGACCTTTGACCCCGGTGCATTTGGACATGTAGCTATGACCACCAGGTGCCAACTTGATCACCCCTTTTACGTGAAAAACAAAGGTAGGACTGATGCTGAGACAACACCGACACTGATGAAGCACCATTAGTGGAACAATTTTCTTACTTAATCCCTATCTTCATTCTGACAGGGTGGTCATCCTTCTATCCAAGCTTGACTGTGGTGCATTATGGGATACCATGCTATGAAATGGAAATAGGAGACGTGTGCCTCCCACCAGGACACAGAGATGCCAAACACACCGATGACTCACTTGTCTTTGACACCTTTAGGAGGTAATAGAGATGCCAGGATTTTTTACTAGGAGATGATTTAGTGTTATAAGACAATTAAAAGCTCAAGTAGCAAACATGCCATTCACCACATCTGATTTGCCACATCTGATCTTGTGTGTGAAAGACCTCTGTTTGTGTGACCTCCTTTTCAGTTATGACTTCACTCCTCTGGACTCCTCTGCGGTTTACGTGTTGAGCAGTATGGCGAGACGGCGCCGTGCCTCCCAGTCGAGTGGAGGAGCTGCTTCTCCAGACAGAGACAATTTACAAGGTGCCTCTACCTGAAATAATAAAGCAAACAGAAAAGGATGCTAGAGGATGCGTTAGCAATTGTGATTGGTAGGTCAGATGTTTGAAGGGATTTTTATGTGAATCTGTTTTAAACCCACAGACACCCACAGACCCAGCCACTCACGCTCTCCTCATCAAAAGCCAACCAGAAGTCAGTCCACCAGTGCACAGGGAGGCAGTAACACCACAGCAGTTAAGTGCAAGAGGCCAATGAACGCCTTTATGCTGTTTGCCAAGAAGTTCAGGGTGGAGTACACGCAGATGTACCCAGGCAGGGACAACAGGTATGTGTGCTCTTTGATATGTTTGATACACATTTAGAAGCTGCACAGAGCATGTCTGTGAATGTTAAAGTGTGTGTGTGTGTGTGTGTGTGTGTGAAAGGGCGATAAGCGTGCTTCTTGGTGAGCGCTGGAAGAAAATGAGAAATGAGGAGCGGCGGACGTTCACCCTACAGGCTAAAGCCCTCGCAGAAGAACAGAAAAGACTCAACCCAGACTGCTGGAAACGCAAACGAACCAACTCTGTAAGGAAGCACACACACAAACACACTTTGTATACGCTCTACTGACGTCTAATTGTCTAATTCCTCCTCTTTGCCTAACAGGGCTGTCAGGGAAATTAAGGCCACACTGATGAAGAGAGGACACACATTTTAAAAGTGACAAAGAAAAGAGAACTATGCATAATCGAATACTTTGCTTCCATATTTTGTAAACAATAGAATTGCCTTCATCTTCCAGAATGATTTAATTGTCTTTTTTAAAAAATGTGTTTTAAGTCGAGAATACAGCCATTTTACCCAAATTATGTTAGAAAGAAATATGTATTATACAACATAAGTATTTCCCTGTCTGTATTTCTTGTGCTTACACTCAATGTATTTCACAAGACTGGCAGCAGAACATTAATTATCAGTTATCATCTACTCCGTTAGTGTCCCATCAGCAATACAGCAGATAGTTAAATATGTTATTGCTTTTGTTCTAACATTTGTGCATGTGCCATAATTACATTCAGTCGAAGTACCTGGATGTGTGCTCAAAGACACATGAATATACGTGAGGATTCGTGATCATTTATTTAGTTATTTAGTTTTTAGGAAAAAATGGCTTCTATACACTTCCAGGTTAACTACCACAATAATCAAACTGGGATTTCATTTCTAGGTTTGCCTAAAATTGGTGTAAAAAAGTATGATAAAATTAGATGTTCTGAACACAGTGATCAACATTGACAGCTACTGTGAACATTTTGGGGAGCTCTTTGCCAATTGTAATTGCATTGTATTCTAATCAGAGTGCCTGTATTTTCTGTTGGGTAAGAAATGCAATGGGTTGTTTTTCTCATCTCTTTGAGTGTGTTTACATGCACCCTGAAATCAGCCTTTCGGTCTATACCGGTATTGGTATTGGGACATCCCTACTAATTATACAATGAGACAGCTCTGCCAATTCTTCAAAATATTGTGCCTGAAGCACAAGACCCAGGGCTAATCAATAAAATACATTAAATGAAAATTTAATTTGAAATGAAATCCAAGCCTTGCTAAAGTAATAATACCTCAAATACTAAAGAGAGCAAAAACGTACACACCCAGATGTGGAAGGCTTAAGATACATTGTGTGATTGGATGTCAGTGCTTGTTGTGACTTTCGTGTAGAATTATTTGTGTGATGCAATAACGTGCTTTTGGTTTCAATGCTTGAAAAAGTGACATTTGTACAGATATAGTTAAAAAAATTCATGAAAAAAATCCTAGTATGGGCACACATCCTCTCACTGTATAACGAGGTTTATTCTTAATGCACTATATACACTTTATCTTATGTGACTGCTACATTTTCATGTGTAATGACAAATATTAATATGACTATATATAGAAATATCTATTTTTTTGGTTTTGACTTTAATCTTGCCTATATGAGTTGTGCATTGGTGATTTGACTTTTGTATGTCTGTTAGCATGTTATGTGCATGTCCATCAGGGGAGACAATGCAATACATTGCAACATTGTATTATAGTTTAAATAAAAGCTTAAAAAATTTTTAACAAAATTTGTTCTGCATTTTTAATTGTTTCAGACACCTAAGAAAAAATGACCATCGCCATTATTTCCCCTCCCCAAAAGAACAGACACAAAATGAAAATAAATAATGTTTGAAACGAATGTTTAATTTTGTTGCTTTAGCCTGTTGGTATGTACATTCAACACCAGTTTATATCTGGACATAAAGGTATAGACTTCTACTTAATCATAAAGATAAAAAGAGACAATGTTCCATTAAAACTATAAACATGATCAATATTTCCAGGCTAAAATTATCAAATGGAATACACACAATTATAGAATGTGTAAATGACTAGAAAATCACCTTTTATAGTAAAATAGAAAATATGTAGAGGTACAATATAAACATAGAGTAATTTGGCCTTTTTGATGCATTCAGGGATATATACATAAAGAGTTCAGACAAATTACAGACAAAACTGTTTTGAATTACTGTCTGGTTTCATCACAGTCGGCTTTCTGACTTCCGATTCTCTGGACTTGCATCCGGAGGTGAGTTCAACAGAAATGGTACAGTGGCGAGACGCAACCATCACAGATTCAAGCTGCAACAGTTTGAAGGTGATTCAGAGGTTGATTCATCAAGTTGAACGCAACATAAATTTCCTCAATTTCACATTTCCTCATAAATGCAAGCAGTCGTAGTAAGTGGCACTGCGATAGAGGAAATGCAGCGATTTAAAGCCAGAGCTCTGAGTTTCCCTTTCTGTCATTGTTGGAAATCCGGTGTTTCCAAAAAACAGATTTCTCACATTAATGATGTGATCAACTGATTGATTATTCTGCTACGGCGTGGTCTGAGAGGTTGTAATATTTTCAGAAACATCTTCATTTGAACCTTTTCTTTTTCTTAATCTGTTAAAAGTTTGATAATCAACGGATCGATTTTAGCAGGATTATAGTAAGTTCCAGGCTTCATGTTATACAAACATGAAAATCCAAAAATGTTTTTTTTTTAAATCTCCTCTCTGACCTCTTCAAACAAAGCCAACAAGCGCAACAGGACACTGATCCCCTTTAAGAAAATATATAAAAAAACACACATTATCATTTTGGCATATTAGTCCCACGGTTCTTGTATCAAAACAGATTTTAGGTACAATAACATGAATTACAAAAGGCACATGGCACTAGGGAGCATGTGGCAGTGGAAACAAGACATAAGCAGATCAATTTAAGAGCAGTAAAAACCAGCAGTCATTTTAATGTCACGAGTGAGGCCTCAAGGATTTTGGTTATTAACACATTAGTCTAAATGAGTGTGTGGTCTTTAGAGCCACAAAGTCAGCTGCTTAATGTGCAGTGCATAAAATGTGTTGCAGGAAAAAAGTCATTAATTTGCAATAATCATCATAAGGTTTTTTCCATTTGTATTTCATTTATATTTATCTGTATTTTCGGTGATTCAACTGTTCACCAAATAGAATTTTTATTAAAGATCATTTCTGCTCTTATAAGAAATATATAACAATTGAGAATAAAAACAAAACACTAATAGGAGGAGAAAATACAAATAAATGAGAAACTACTTATAAAAGATGTTAATGTTAAAAAATACACAGACATGGACGTCCTCCTATACAAAGGGAAATATTTTCCCCAAAATAGTAAGAAATTATGGGTTCAACTTGTGTTTACTCTATTTGGAAAAAAGGTGTGACTGTTTCCAGCAAAGCTTTTACAGTTTATATGTTATTGAGAAAGTCTCTCATCATCAACTTTTTCTATGAGATATTTTATGAGATAGTCTGCAGCCCTTTTTTTATTTAAACCAGAGAGGTCAAGCTGTCTGACAGATTGAGTTCTCACAGTCGGTATATCCAATCAATGTTTATTTTATGCCACTAAAGCCATTAGTTATCATATAAGCATTTCTGTGATGGCATACGACGTAACACCAGAGAGGTTCGTCTGGTAGATTCTGTAGCTTAATATGCTGTGCACACTAACACTGACAGAATCATATGTGAAGACTGATCGGTCTAAACCTGCACACGTATTCAGTAAGTTCCTTAAACATATAAGTAAATTTTAGATCTTTGTAGTGGTGTGCCTTTGTTTTCTATACATACAGTGCTTTAGACTACTTAAGGCTTCAGCAGATTATACTGGATTGTTTGCTTTTATTTTTGTACTTTTATTAATGATCTCTGGTTAGAAAATACACTGTATATTAAAGCATCAGCATGTTCATGTGTAGTGGACACAGCTATGAACCAAAGACACAGAGCTGTCGGTGTCTATCCTCTCACCACTGATCCAACCTCAGACACCATAGCACTTGGTCTGTGCTCTGTGTGTGTGCTCTGTGTGTGTGTGTGTGTTGCCTTTCTACATGAGTGACTCCAGGCTCTCTGCGATGTTCGTCTGGCCCAGTGGCACAGATCCGTTGGTCTCTGGACTCTGCAGGGCTCTCTGGTCCTCCTGGCTGCTCACCACACTCAGCACAGAGTGGTACAGATACTGGTACTGCTCCTGTGGGGGTCAATGCACAGCCATGACACCGCACCTGCCACTAACTCAAATCAAACACACACTTCAACGGCTGCTTAAATTAAATATTTAATTTTCCATTTAAGAATGTAAATAATGTTTGTGATATGTGTGTGTCAGTACTTACAATATCATTAAACACCCCAGGCCTCATGAGGTTGGTCATTCGTGCCACCTGGTAGACGTCTACAGCTCCCTCCTCCTCCAGCTGGCTGGACAGGGTGGTCAGAGCACAGAACAGCCCTGATGTAGCACCTCCCAACCTACACACACATATACACACACATACAATCAAATAACGCAAAATGGGGGTCATGGTAAATTTACTCACCTAGAGAAAGAACAACGTGGCAGGCCACTCTGCGCTGTACTCACGAATCATGTACGACTGTAGGTCTGTCTGTTTGCCTGCTGTGCTCTCGGACTGTGTTGACCAGGTCAAAACTGTTCCTGATGGGACTGTCTGGGTTTGGCCAACAGGGGGCGCTGTATTGACGCACCTCTAGCACATAATTGTCCTTAATTGAAGCAGAAAAACACAAAGAGTGATTTAAAAGGTTAAGTGTACGACAATGCAGTCTTACACTTTGTGCTCTATGTGTGTTACCTGTTTAGACTCCAACATGAAGTCCTGCACCAAAAGTCTCTCATTACTGGAAAGACACACTGGCTCCTCCCCTGAAAATGACACACTGAAACCTTCAAAGCTCATTGGCTGGTTTTCACTGGGCCAGTAGACACCACACTCCCCCTCTTCAGTCTGACAACAACAAATGTGTGTTGGTATACGGTCATATACAGTATATAACATGTCTGTATATTTGTGTGCGTGTGCGATACCGGACAGTTGGAGTCTGGCAGACGAACAACAGTGTGTGTGTTGTGTTCCCAGATCATTCTCCAGAAATCAGCCACAGTGCTGCTGAGAGGAGTCTGGGTTACTATGAACTCCTTACTGTGGTGATGTCCCTGTGAGAACACGAGCAGCGTCAATCAGACCAGCACATACGGCAAAAGTGTCCCCTCCTTAACTGGTAATAAATACACAGCGTTACCATGACGTAGGAGGCGTTGACGTAGCCTGTGGAGTTTGTCTCTGAAGACGTCAGGCAGACTCTTGATCTTTCCACTGCAAACAAAACATAAAGAATTATGAACATTTAAGAAATAGTGTTTTATAAATAAAGTAAATCATAATTACTCTAAATTAAAATGGATCATGTGAAAGGAGAGTACAACATCATGTGTGGATGTGGGGGTTTATAATCCAGCCCTGCTCACCAGGCATCAGAGCTCTGGCTCGGTTCCTCTCAGCGTTGCCGTCTTTCAGGGCAGTGCTGTAGTCCGCATGCTTTGCTTGACGTTGACTGATCAACTGTAACACAATAGGAGGAGTCAGCTCCAAATCAGCTTATTAAGTGTGCACAAGATGATAAACAAACAAATTTGTTGGCCAACTGTCTGAAACATGCACTGGTCAAATTATTAAAAACAGTGTTTATTATACTTTGAACTGTTTATCCATGCGCGTCCTGCCTGACGCCCCAGGGGTCAGGAGGGCAGACACGTAGGTGTGGAGGTGGTCTGAGGTCACTGTGGTGTCACGGCTCAAGATGGCCTCCACCAGAGCATCATGGATGAAGACATACTGCTCCTACAGGAGAGAGACAGTGCTGTCAATGAGGACAAAACGGACACACTGTCGGCATGTGTTTGTCTTTGTGTCTTTACCTCTGTCTGTACCAGGAAGTTCCTCTGAGTCCGCACATGTTTTAGGAAACCAAGGACGTTCACCGTCCCCTGATCCTGGATCTGCTGCAGCATGCTGTCGATCACTATGTAGGTTCCTGTCCGTCCTACACCAGCGCTGCAATGTGCAAACACAGAGCAGATTATGAAAAGCAGCTCACCTCTTATCTCTACTGTCAAAGAAGGACCTGTCACTACCTGCAGTGGACCACAACAGGTCCCATCTCTGGTGTCCTGGCCCGAGACGATGCTCTGATGAAGGACAGGACAGGCAGGGAGTATTCTGGGACACCCATGTCTGGCCACTGAGTGTAGTGGTAATGCAGGACTGTGTGTTCAATTTTCTTTAGAGATGCCTGGAAGGAGCAGATAACTTGTTATGCATGTTTCTTCATATGTGGACACTATTTGCATCTGATTTCATTGAAATCTCACTTTCACTTTGGACCTTGGACACCGCAGCACCTGTGATTAGATGGTAGATGTTTGTGTGTTGCCTACCTTATTTGTGTTATCCCTGATGGTGAACGTCCGCAGTGTGTAATAAGCCAGTGTCTTGGTGCTTTTCAGGGTCACCTGGTATGGACCGTATTCCTCCTGGTTCTCCTCTGGCCAGTACTGGTCACATTTTGTCTGTAGAACATTATAAAGGTCACAATTCAGGTTTCACCTGAATCAATGTTCCCTCCCATTTGTAGCTACAACACTAGGTAGGTAAGTAACATAAAATTAGAGTAAAAATGAAAAAAATAAAATAAAATTTTTCTATAAATTTTTAAAAAATCAACAAACTCTAGCAGCACAAATTAGATGGAAAGTACCTTGAAGCTTGGCTTCTGGGTGTTGAAATGAAAAAAAAGATGAGCAGTCAAATAGACACTGTTGTGTGTTAGCTCGTGTTTGCGTCAAACTGACAACACAGTGACCTCCTACCCGTCCTTTCTCCTTGAGGTTGGTGATCATGACGATAACGCCGACATTCTGCTGCCAGATCATCCTCCAGAAGTCTTCCCTGCCCGCTCTCAGAGGCCCCTGAGCAGCGATGTACGCCTTCGTCCGATCATACCCCTGCGGAGGAAACCCACCGTATGCTGTAGTCAAGAAAAGACTATATACAGGGGGTCCTCAGGTTACGAAGGAGATCCGTTCCTGAGAATGTGTCGTAACCTAATTTCGACGTAAGTTGGAACATACAGTACATTCATATGTTAGGTAGATACTAAGTTGTGCCACTAGATGTCGCTATAACACCACGCTAAAATAAGAGTTTACTGTGGTGAATTGCCTTTTGTCCCTCTTGACACACCGTAGGGGTTGATATCGCGAGTGTAATGAGCATTTCCTTTAGATTTCTGATATCAACCTTGTAGACCCTGTGTTGGGAATAAACCTACGGTATTGCCACGATCCCAAACCCATCTGTGTCCGTGTGCATCTCCTTACCGGCTACTGCTGCACCCCCCGCCAGCCGTCCATTTCACATAAGTAAACACAACACAGAGTAGCCTAGCTGTGGAGGTGTTGGAGAGCTGGCACCAACTAGTTCCCGTGCCAAGTCTGTACATATTTACGGGGCAAACCGCTTAAGCCGAAACAAGGAAGTTCATTGGAGATGTGTCGTAACCACGAAAATGTCGTATCTCGAGACCGTCCTAACACGAGGACCCCCTGTACTGTATATAGTATCAACAGCTTAACAGACCACAACAAAATGTACTTACATCCACAAAGTTAGCATTGATATAGTCTCCACATTTCCCATCTCTGTCTATGCTGTTTGAAAGCTTCACTCTGCTGTGGTCATCTGAAAGAGGAAACACACAATTCCAGCTTCACTGTCAGCTTGTGCGGTTACATGGGAATATTGAACTGTGTCAACTGGCGACGCACAGGCCAATATGTTGATGTATCGGTTCTTGCTTTTGTTGTCGGGGTGATTGGAGCTGTCGGCGGTGATGCCCATGTCCACTGTGCAGGCTTGCACTTCCTAAAACACAAAACAGGCATCAGGTGTTGTCGCAAAGGGAACTAAACATGCTACTGAGCACGACCAGCACCACGATGGAGCCACTGCACGCAACTGTCAGAATCTTTAAAGTAAAAAAAGTAATGTTTTTACAGTTTTTTAATGTTTTGTTGGTTTATTGTGTCTATAATGTTATTCTATTCTAATTCCTACAATTAGAAGTTGCAAAAAACCAACAAGAAGCATATTACAATCTTAGTGAGAAACAAATAGATTTCCGATGCTTCAATATTGAGGAGGGAGGACAGCAGCTCTAATATCACATCAGAGAGAAATTACGCAGTCCACAAAAGGACAACAGAGGACTAACAGAGGGTCACAACATGGAGACTTCGTTTTAAACAAAGCTCACGTTTTTTCAGAGTTGTTAAAAAAACAGAGAAGCGGCACCTCTGAAGGGTGATGCTGTAGATGTCTTACCTCATAGGATTCTTTGACAATCTAATGGAGGGGTGGTGAGGATGCAGAAAGCACGACGATGGTGGTGGAGGTGGTGAGAGGATAGTGGGACAGGGAAAACAGAATGACAGACAGACAAGGAGTCAGTGCAGGTCCAGGAATATGGGGTTCAGATACACACAAAGAGGTTTTGCAAAGTGGGAAACGATTTTCCCATCAGGAATACTCAGCCATATTCTACAGTGTGTGATATCAATGCATTATTTTGCAAAGCTGTGATCTGACCACATGCTCCCGCGATTTACTAGTTTCAAGATGACAAATAAGATCAGTGTAAAAAATGTAGGTTTGTTGCTGTGGCAAAAAGGTAACAGGCAGAAACACTAACAAAATGGGGTGAGAGAAACACACGGGGAGAAAAGTAACCCTATCTGTCTGTTATTATGGAGGTTCATGCTCGGACACAGAGGCGGTCATGTAGATGTAACTGTTGCTTCAGACAAACCCACAAGTTGTTCTCAAACAGGTAACTGACATTCAGACAATTCACTTCATTACTGATCTTTACAGATTTGTGTCAAATTTGAATTTGTGTATTTGAAATTCAGAGTCTCGATTGAGAACAAAGGAGCAACGCCATGGTTAGTACAAAACACACTTCAAAGCATATACACTGTTATGTGACATGTTGTGCATGGAAGTGACATTGTGCACAGTGATATTCTGTAAAGCATGATGTTAATAGCGATGTAGAGGAGCATTAAGGAGCTGTGACTAATGAGGTACTGTCTCCTGTGGGTCCTTTTATAATACTATAGACTATATTGATAATAATTGGATTTATAGAAATCACCTTTCAAAACAAAGTTACATTGTGTAATTACAACGTGGAGGTACTGAGATGCCCAGGAGTCCAGACTGACTGGGGTTGGCAGATCACAGCTATAGGCAAGAGTCAGAGTTGTCTCCTAACAGATCATCTCATCTTGTGTATTTCCCCTCATGAACAATCTTACCTCAAACTCCTTGAAGAAGGTGTTGGTAGTATGGAGCTCCATCACGTGCTTCACAAACTGCTTCAATGTCAAAGGCTCGTGACCATCTGCAAAGCAAGAGTGAACGCTCAGCCGCACACTCAACACCACACGCTCAACACCACACTCGATTTCAAAATGATAATCTAAGAATGTGTTTGCGTGCGCACGTGTGGGTGTGTGTGGTACCGGTGGCCAGCAGGAGGGGAGTCGACGGAGCAGATATAACTTTAGGTGATGCATTGTCCTCCGGGTAGAAATTAGCTGCCTGGAAACAGTTTCTATGATGTAAACAGATGAGAATCTAACTACACAGGTGAAACTGATGCAGGCAGATTTTGACCTTTTGTTTGTGTGTGTCTGTGTGTATACCTCCAGTAGATGAGTATGCCCACCAGTACCAACAGACAGATGATGGTGAGAGTGGAGACGACAGCCAGGGGAACAATGGTCCTCCTCTCCCTCTCCACCCCTTCGACCAGCCCGACCCGTGACTCATGGCTGCTGTTGCTTCCCTCTGACACAGATACGGAGAGATGGAGATGAAGTGTAGGAATGTTATATCACTTTAAAAAATATTACAAAAATTATGAAAGTGATGCCTTACAAAATATTTCAGTGTATAATCTGATAGTTGTGTTTGGCATTAATAGAACAGCTAGGTTGTAAAAACCAAAACAATGAGCTATAAGATCATTAAATCATCATGTTAAATCACGGAGAGACACTGGTGAGAATAAGCTGCAGATTGTACGTTTACCTTCCATTTGCTCGTCCATTGACTTGCTGGTGCCTGTCAGTCTGAACAGAGGTACCTGACGACCCAACACAGGACTTCTTGCAGAATCATAAAACCCATGCGCATTTGAGAACTGCTGCGAACTCTCTCCAGTTCCACCTGCATTATCTTTTCCACCTCCTTCAACGTGCTTTTCACTTCCCATACCTATGTTTCTTTTACCGTCACTGTCTCCCACCAAAATGTTCTCACGAACAGAGTTAACTTCAGTGACTCGACTGTCAAGATTTGTTTTTTGATCCTCTTTATCATGTCCACCATGACCAACACTGCTACTGATCTCACTACTGTCAAACAATGGAAACTCTGCTTTAGGTTTGGTTTGACTGTCAGGCAGCTGGAGATCATCTCTTTTTCCAAACACAGCTTCTTTGTCGCTGTCTAGCCTTGCATCCACTTCGTCTTCTGCCACAACTATAATATCCTCTTCATAATCTTTATCGTCAATGACTGTCTTTCCCTTTTCTTTACTATCTATCCGTCCTTCTGCACCACCCTCTCCAGAACCACTGAAGTCCTCAGACCTCAAGCTGAAGACTCTAAACCTGAAGTCTAAAGGAGCTTCAGCTCCACTGCCAGCCTCAGTGGATACTGTCTCTCCTACAGCAGCTTCACCTTTATCGTGTTTGCTTGTTGTTCCATTTGTATCATTACCTGTCTCAGTGAGCAACTCTGGTGCAGTTGACCTGGTCTTTTCACCACTATCATCCACCTTGAATGTATCAGTTAACGCCGGTAAAGTGAAAAGGTCAACCCTCAATGTAGTGACTTCGTTAAAGATCTGATTGATCCTGTTACTATCAAGGCCTGATCCTGATCCACTGCCCTCCATTGGTCTGTCTGACAAATCAAAATTTTTAGAGTCAATGAAAAATGTGACTCTTTGGTCTTTGTGTCGATCAGCTTCCTCTTCATCATTGGCTTGTGGGGAGATGTCCACACCATCTTGAATCCTATTGACACTTTGAGAATTTGAAGTAAATTGTGTACTTTCTGAAAAGCTGATGCTGCTCAATTTATCATCAGGAAGAAGCGGCACAGAGTACACATCACTTAGGCGGTCTTCTGATACTAAAGTGGTGGAGTGCTCTTCAATGGACTTATGTGCAGGGGTTGCAGGGGTTCCCGGATGGATGATTATACCATTAGAAATGTTGAGTGAGTGTGTTAAGCCAGAGGAGTGCTCAGTGGTTGAGTCCTCAGACCAGAACGGTGCTGTATTTTCTGCAAGAGAAGTCAGAATCTAAAAAAGAAAAACTTTTCCAGGACACAAATTGGATCCATTTAAAATTTAGTTTTTGCCATGCCAGGATAGACAAGGGAAAATGTAAGAAATGAATTCCTAAACATTATGGAGTATTGACTCAGCAATAACATGTCCATGATTTATGCAAGTGGTGAGCCAAAACAGGTAAGGCATTTGCTGTGTCTGAAAGAAAGCTTGGCATAAATCAGCTTGGTGCAGATGAAGGGATGAAGTGAAGAAGAACAACCACCAGGGTGTGCTCTTCAGCCAGCTTAAAAGAATGAAGATCCAGTATGAAGAAAGCCAAGTGCTAGAAGCAGCTGCTAATCACCAAGCTTGAGTGAATTCACATACAGAGTAAAGAAAGCTGAGATATAGCATATCAACTCATGTTGATGCTAAAAGAGTTCAACAGAAGTCCATTTCTGCAACAGTTCAGAGCGAGAAAGCTGCTAAATAGCACTCTGATCACACAAAATTTTTCATAATTTTGGACCATCATCATTACCACCATCAGCCACCACAAATGCTATAATTAGCACCATGCCACTGCACAATGAAGATTGTACCCCATGATCGCAGAGCACAGCAATGATTAGTCCAACAGCAGTGTGTCATTAGAAGAGAAAGGAATTCATCCACCACAAGAGCATCTTTGTACCCGCCACCATACTGCAGCTGCATAAGCCCTTCATGTTGTGAATTTATGAATACTTTTCACAAGCAGCACTTAGTTAAATCTGTTTTTATGTTACACATTAGATTTAGTATTTCTACAGACAGTGCTCCTCCTACCGTTGAACATTGGCTGGGTCGTATGCATCAGCACCTTGAGAAGAGGGGAGGTGGTGAGGGATTTGTAGACCGAATCGGATAGAGTGTTGCTGGACGTTGCCATCCTTGCTGAGATCCAGAGGGAGGAGGACACCGATGTTACGGTCTCTGCTGGAGGTTTGTTCGCAGGGCCATCACTTTCTTCAGTGGGGAGTAGAGACACTTTTTCTTTTTTATCACATGTGAGACAAAAAAGAAAACGATACAATGAGACATATGTTGCGGCCCAACATGACATGACAAAATCTGAATACAGGACTGGGAATAATGTGATGTAACAAAATGAGCAATACAGGAGGTCCTCGAGTTAAGACGGTCTCGAGATACGACGTTTTCGTGGTTACGACACATCTCCCATGAACTTCCTTGTTTCGGCTTAAGCGGTTTGCCCCATAAATATGTACAGACTTCGCACGGGAACTAGTTGGTGCCGGCTCTCCAACACCTCCACAGCTTGGCTACTCTGCATTGTGTTTACTTATGTGAAATGGACGGCTGGCAGGGGGTGCAGCGGCAGCCGGTAAGGAGATGCACACGGACACAGATGGTTTCGGGATCGTGGCAATACCGTAGGTTTATTCACAACACAGGGTCTACACGGTTGATATCAGAAATCTAAAGGAAATGCTCATTACACTCGCAATATCAACCCCTACCGTGTGTCAAGAGGGACAAAAGGCAATTCACCACAGTAAACTCTTATTTTAGCGTGGTGTTATAGTGACATCTAGTGGCACAACTTAGTATCTACCTTACATATGAATGTATGTTACTTATGTCGAAATTCGGTTACGGCACATTCTCAGGAACGGATCTCCGTCGTAACTCGAGGACCCCCTGTACATTGGTGTTACATCACAGTATGTAAAGTGAAATAATACAGCAGTGGAATAAGGAAAACACTGGGAATGCGTCCATGTATAGTCTTGAGCAGAATGGTTCCTGGTTATCTTCACAGAACTTGTCAGCATCTAGCAAAACATCTTTAGCTGGTACTTATTTAAACATTAAGGAGCTTAAATTCCTCCTGGCACTCGAGGAAGAGCTGCAGTAGCAGCGCAAATCCAAGATGATATTTGTGTACACACAGGTGGCAAAAAAGAAAAAAAGTGTCTTCCTGTCATATACTACCTGGTAACACAACAGCAGAGGACTCTGTTGCAGAAGGGATGGAGGTTTCCAGTGGAAAATTGTCAACTGCGTCTTCATAGAAGATATCTGTGACTTGGATTTCCTCCTCAGGAGGGGTGTATAGGTCTGCTTGTGGAGAAGGGAGGCCTTTTCCACCAGCTTGACTTTGTGGACCATGATCCTTGAATGACAAAGAGAATACAATACAAATATTATCAAGGCTGAAGTCAAACACACTGGTATTTCAAATTTTAAAAGAAATGTTTCATTTCATTTTGGGTCCCAGCTGCTGTATAAATGAATTGACCAGAAAAGGACGAGAAAAAAATTGTAGTACCAGACTGGAAAATTTGTCTGTCATTGTTTCTCATTCACAGTTGTGTCAATCAAATTACCTGATCTGGGAACAGTGACAACGATGCCTCTTCTGTGATTTGTCGGTGAATCGTTGGCAGTGTGGTGGTTCGACTAACTGGAAACAGGAACCCTGGCTGTTCAGAGGCCTCCAATACCCACATTGCACTGTTGTCATCAGAACCTGCATTGGTAAATGGCCGGTGTGTTTGGATACTTTTGTCCTCATCGATCCAGTTCTGATCCATGTTATCTGGTTTAGACCTGTTTTGGTCTGGTTTCTTTTTCGTGTTCTGCTTGAGGCGAGTTTTCTGTAAGACTGCAGAGTCAAATGGGGTCTTTGGGATATTCTGGTGTATTTGGGTTTGGTCTTTTGTCTGGTTCTGGTTGTGAGTCGGCTGGTTCTGGTAAACTCGGGTCTGCTCCACTGGGATCTCCTCCACAGGGCTGTGGTCCTCTGGAGGTACATCGACCTGATTCTGGTTATCAGGCTTCCCCCATCCATTAGATGAGACCTAAAAAAGAATCTATCAGTGGTGGTGCAGCCATTTTGTTTCAGTGTTTAAATCAATAGATGAGATATAAAGTCATCTCCATTTTTGCACTGTAGAGTAAAGTCTAATCTGGTTCTGTCAGTGAGTCCCTCATATACTTTGATACAGCTCTCCAAACATGTAATGACAGGCCTCTGCTGACATAATTAAAACAATTTGCGTAATAATTAGTCTCGCTAACGTCTTCGCAACAAAATAACTGGACAAAATGAATGGTGTCAGCTGAAATCACAGATACAGACTGTCCTCCTACCTCCCCGCCGCCTTCCAAATCTTTTGTGACACTGTCAGGAGCAGAATCACTCTCTACAAAGAGATACATAAAAACGTTACTACAATTGGGAGAAATGTAAGTTAATTTGTGTGTGTATGTGTGTGTGTGTGTGTGTGTGTGTACCAGGATTTTCTAAAGGCATATCCACTATAATCTGGTCGCTCCATCTCCCTCTGAGTCCATTAGTGCAAACAGCCACCACCTGAACGACATAGCTGCTGTTGGCCAGCAGGCTGGGAATGATGGCCCCCTGTAAAGTTGCACAGGATCGTTTACATTGCTGGCTCCAAACCTCCACCCAATCAGAAGAGATCAGACACACCTCCAGTGTTGCTGATGCTTTTCATTTGAATCGACTGAACTAGTATTCATGCACTCTAAATCTCTGCAGGAGGTGTTTAGATGGTTTAATGTTCCCATCACTGGGTGAAGAGTCCTGTGCAGTCATCTCATCACAGGTGGTAGTTTATTGGTTATTGAGGAAATAAATGTAATAAAAATCAGTGTCATGGCGTTTTGTGATTTGGTGAGCGCAGATAATGCCTACTGGGGTACATGTAAACCACCACACACAGAGAGATATAGATGTAAATACACAGCTTGATGGATGAACAAAATGACTGTACTGTATGTTTTCTATATATGTTGTATATTTTTTTAATATGTGCGTATGAAGCCATTGTAGATATAGGTGGTATTACTAAATGACTGCGTGAAATAATTAACAACATTAACCCAGTTTTAATCATGTCTCTTTTCACTATCGGTGTATTTTATACATGTCTTTTCTCTTCCAGTCTGCAAACATCAGCATTGTATTCATGTTGTTTGATTTTGTTTGGTGCTTTAGAGAAGTGTGATGGAAATCTTGCCGTACCACATCCTGATCCCCATCCGTCCTGTACTCCTGCTTGCTCTGATCCTGGCCCTGCAACCTCTGGTAGGTGACGGTGTACCAGTCGATTGTCGTGTCATAAACAACGCGGGGACGCTCCCACATCACCATGATGGTGGTGTCGTTCTGGGCATCAGCCTGAATGTTCTCTGGCTCTGAGCTGCAGGCTGGAGTGGACAAAGAGAAACACTGGTAAGAAAAAAGGATTTTATTATACGTTTTTTTATTATACATGTTTGAATGAGATGCAAAAAAAACTCAAATTCAAGTACATCTCACAATACCCTCAACACTGCTGAATGTTAATGTAATATTGTACTGAAAATGGAAGAAAATAGAAATACATTTTTAAAAAAGCCCAACTCAGGAAGTGACTGTGGCAATGAGTGGGAGGTGCGTGCATGTGTGTGTGTGTGTGTGAAATCATGAATTTGTTACAGGCAAAGGAACCCTTCTCTGAATTTCTGAATACTTAATAGGGAAGCAAAAATAAATTGCCTTTTCATAAGAGCAGGGGCACTGAACTACAAAGTCGAGCTCTCTGGCAACCCACTCTAGACCCACTTTACTTGAGTGTCGACTATATGAAGATGGAAAGCATCGTGAATGATATCTTTTAATAATGTGACAACGCTGACCTTGGGGGACTGCGTTATAGCTGCAAAAAGGACAATATTTTCAGTCATGGAAGAAATTAGATTAATAATATAATAATTTCATTCATATAGAAGGGGGTTCGATTTTCTGCTCCATGCCTGTCTAATATTCTGCATAAATTAAATTGTCCACATGCTTCATAATCACCAAAATGACCCAATTTGACATTTGGTTGTATGAAGAATTATCATTCTATGGTCTGGTCGCACTCAGTGTGTTGTATTATTGTTTTATTATTATTAAAGTAAAAAAAAAAGTGTATGACATACTCGGCGTGAGCACGTCCTCCACCCCGGTGTATGAGGCAAACACCTGACCCATGAACTGCTGCTGCTGCTGCTCCCTGAAGTTGTTTTGGAGGTAATCTGTCAGCATCACATATCCAGCCTGCTCCATGGTCATCACCTCACAGAACATCTCCAGCTGATGACAAAGTGACACAGAGACACAAAGAGAGAGGAAAAACCCAGAACAGGTTGAACCCAGAGAACTGGGCGATAAAACAAAGACTGTCTGGTGCATTTTCTTTTTAACTGAGATGTCTGCGTGTGTGCGTGTGTGTGCACTTATGAGGCTTGTGTTGGAGAGAAAACTCTGCTCTATTTTTGGATAGCTACGGCATTCCCAAGCTTTGCCACCCTAGTTTCAATGATACAAACAGGTACACACACAATTATGCACGTAGCAAATAAACACAATCTGTGGAATGACATCAGTCACTCTTCAGTTTTCTGCTACAAAACTGATGATTATTACATAAATGAGTTCATCCATCGTTGCTGCTTCTCTGAGGATTTAAATGTCTCTAGCCTGGAATAAAACAGCTTGCCAGCTTGTGTTGTTACTGCATGACAGAGTTTTTTTTTATTTACCTGATTATACAGCTGCAAGGGATAAGGCTGCCACAGTGCATCACTTCAGTGTGATTTTTTTAGGTTTTATTTTGTGCACAGATGTCTAAGGCAGCTAACCTGAAAACAGCCACAGACTACAACAAGACACTAGACACTATGGTTTTAAAAGTGATATTTCTTAACGATTTTTACATGAGCTAACAGAGCAAGAAGAACATCTGAATCGTTCTTGTTTTGTAATCTGAGAGCACAACATGACTGTCATTAAAAATGGAAAATATGCTCGCAGGCTCTCATCAGGCGTGATGCAGTGTTCATTTACCAGGTGCGGCCATTAAGAGAGGCTGTTGCATAAATGTCAGCTTTAAAGAAATGAAAAGATTTTATAACAGGGCATCAGTCCACACATTATTCTGTATGTTGAGATGTGTGTGTGTGTGTGTGTGTGTGTGTGTGTGTGTGTGTGTGTGCGTGCGTGTGTGTGTGGGTGTGTGTGTGTGTGCGTGAAATAGAGAGAGAGACAGATAAACTGACCTGCGTTTCTGATATGGCCACAGTTTGTTTGAACACTATCCACTCCACCACCTCAGAGCAGGGAGGGGTGGTTAGAGAACCGTTGTAGATGTAATATTTATCTGTGTTATTTGGCAGCAAGGACTTCAGTGTGAAAGCTTCCAATGACCCGCTCTTACCTGGTAGAAAAAACAAAGGACCCTCAGTAACAAAATAACTCCCAAGACAAACAATCCAGTTAAATCAAGTGTTAGCAACTAGTTTTGTTAAGATATTAACATTAAGACATGGAAATACACAAATCAGAGAAAGGAAAATTAGCTTGATTGTTCATTTTGTTTTCTGTCTTGGAGTTTTGGTCATGAAGGCAGTAACCTACCAAACCTGCTGACAGTGCTGATGCCGTCTATGACAGGATTAAAGTTCTCATTGTCACCAACGCTGATCTGCAGGCAAGAACACGAGAATCCGTCATGCATTTCATAGACATGGGCACCGCTTCCGGGGAACAAACCAACGCGCCCACCCACCTCAAAGAGCACAGCCAATACAGATATCCTCCCTCCTTCCCTTATAGCATCATCCAGACTCTGGTAGTCATCTGGATCATAACAGTAGATCTGCATCTGGATGAGAGCGAAAAACAGGAGCTTTACGTTAGCTGGGCTCAGTCTTACATCTATGAGCAGTACCTGTGTTGAAGGGCATGTTGCTTACCTCTAGAGGGTATTTCATCCCATTTAGGCTGTGTTCAGAGCCATCTGATGTGGCATTGCAGCGTCCCCAGTGGAATGTGATTCTACTAGCACGGTACCTGGAGCTCAGGCCTCCTCCACTCACAAAGAACTCCCCTTCCACATGGATAGCCACTAAACACACACACATGCTCTCGAATGAACCTTTATTCAAAGCAACCTGATTAGATGTAAACAGAGCGAAAAAAATGGGGTCCTCTGAAAAAAGCAAATGGTGACTGCTATTTTAAGATGTATGTATTTGGATTTAAGTTTATGACTAAATGAGGCCATGACAGAGGTTGACTCACTGACCCATCAATTCCTTAGTCATCTTCGACTCTGAACTGATTCTAAAGTAAAATGCCTGCAGAATGGTGTGAATATTTTATTGCCCAGTGATGTTTACAAAGTTTGCAGTGCAACACTTAGTGTAGTGACACGGGTCATATCATATTCTCATAATATTATACCCACTGCTCAGTACTGTTAAAATATGCAATTTCCTGTCTGACTACACACAGAGAAAGGAAGATACGTTTTCGGCCCATTAACATATAGAGAGTGTACACACAGAGCAGACAGGATTGGACAGATGGTAATAATATGATAGCTCAGTATGCTTTCATTTACTTTTCAGGCCAGACATCACTCTACTCTGCCTTTCTTTACTCCGTTCTCATCTGCCTCGACATTCATCTTCCGTCTCGCTCTCTCTCTCTTTGTGCATACATCCCCCTACCATCTCTGGCTTCTTCTAATTATATATATTTTTCTGCATCTTTAAAGTTAAGCTTTCCAAATCTAGGGATTAAGAAGTCGGGTTTTACGGCACCAGAATAATGTCAAAAGCACTTTCATAGGATCCACATAAATTGCATCTTTCTCCTCTGTTGTGCATGCTGCTGCGATATGCTCTTGTCAAAGACTGAACAGAATACAAACAGGAATCTTGCGTGTTACTTAACTTTCAGTAGAAGTGAAGCAGCTTGTGTTCTGATTTCATGCAGGTCAGCAGTACACAAACATATATATATATTTTATTACATAATTTATGGTAAAGCTCTGGCTTGGAATTCATATGGACTGTTTGGACATACCGGTCTTCCCGTTGTTGTGGATGGTGCTGGACTCAGCCGTCAGTTGGTCCCAGCCCTCCAGTTGCAGGTTTTGATACTGCAGCCTAACTTGGGTGAAGGTTTCATCAATGTCCACAGGAGACTGCCTGCCGCTGTTACAGGATGGGTACCTCTTACCCCAGATGTGCTGGTTCAGTGTACCTGTACATAGGAGGGAGCAGATAAATAAAGAGATTCAAGCTGTGAGATTCAAGAAACTCAAGTTATCACGGACAACTGAAAAATGTTAATCTCCCTTAACGTTGATACATTTAATTTATTATTTATAATGAGCCTGTGGAATAAATGTAGAAATATCTATTTTTGTCAATAAACAGCATACTGGCTGTCAAACCAGTATGCTGTTGTAACAAGGGCAGATGGTCAAACTGTAGGTCAAACAAGACTAGTTGGCCTCAGGTCACACTTTTCTGTGTGTATGTGTGTGTATGTGTGCACACATGAGTGCATGTATTGATGTCCTGTATATTTGTGTATATGTGTTTGTGAATTGTTTTGTCGCGTGCACCGCTTGAGCTGTGTGTAAACATACTCGTGGTGTGAATGTGTGTGGGTTGTCACAATGCTGAGCTTTTCGCATTACTAATATAAATGAACAGCAACACAATAAGTCCAATCAAAGAAGCATAGAGGAACATCCAAAGTGACAATTTCTGTTTTAGTGCTTGTGCTACCTTCAGTTAGGACACAGGGTTTAAATTTAAAGATCTGTAATATGTGTGTGTTTATATGCATATGAGTAAGCTACTCATGACTGTCTGTCACATGATCAACAATTGCAACCACCCACATAATCTGGGTATGCATTATATTTGGTACACTCTGTTTTGATATGTAAACACAGCCTTTGCATGTGTGTATTATATTCATTCACACTTGATAGTTGCATGTCTTCTCCCTCTAACTACTGTATCTAGTCACATGAATAGTTCCCATCTTTGCTTGAATGAATATTTTAATTCACTGTGCAGCCGTTCATCTACTCTTTCCTCCAGGCATATTCAGGAAAGTGTCACGGAGTACACCCTCTTAACAACATGCCTCATGTCTAATGTATTGGACATTACAGTAAATAATGCCAGAAATCAGACAAATATTGCCATGTATGAATTTACAACAAACCTTTAAAACTACTCTTCAATAATGACAACACTGTTCAAATCCATAATTAAATATGGAGTTTGACTTAAATCCTCATTATTGTGTGTATGTGTCTGTGTGCGCTACAGCATAACAATAAAAACAATGAGTCTATTGAGGTCAGAGCAGATGGTTTAACTGTAACTGGTCACACATGGCTTCACAGGTATTGGCTTTACATTGCTGATTGTGTGTGTGATCGCGTGCATGCAAACGTACACGCATGTGTGTGTGAGTGAGTGCTTTTACAGTAAATTGAAATGATTAAATAAACTTTGAATGATTAAATATGGCAGATACATTTTATAGCTCTTATTTCCACCAGGCTTTTCACAGCAGTCCCAGAATACAGCCCTGCTGATGCTGCCAGTGTCAGGATGCTGAACGTATTTTTTTTTCTTCCTGTGACTTCAAATCAAACTTATCAAAAAATATTAATACTGAAAGAAAACCAAAGATATATATATACAGTATATATATATATATATATATATATACCGTATATGTAAAAAGGATACTACCAAATATGTAAAGTAGGTAATGGTTTAATTATGCTGACTTGAAGTCCTATAAACAAACATCTTTTTCAATTAATTTCTACTAATACTTGCAGGACATTTCTGGTAATTTTGAAAAATTAAAACTAATAAAAAACATTTTTTATCAAACAGCCTTGCTGGACTATGTCTTAGACTATATAAGAGCTGAAGAACACTCATTCAGTCTCTTTTTAGTCTGCGCAATCAATGTCCTTGAGTGTATTCATGGGCGCGCACACACACAAACATCGACTGACATGATGGAGTGAGCCCAAAGTTGATCAGATCTAAGCTCCTAAATGAATATATTATGTATAGCAGAGAATGGACGACACACACACTTGCACATCACGCATTGAGATCTACTATATGGTAATGATGTCCTGTCAGCCACTGCCTCCGACGATCAAACTTGTCTGATTATTCAGAAAAAAAAAGAAAAATGGTGGGTATGCATCACAGGCTCTGCATGCTCATCCTGTGATCTCTGATGGCTGTGTCTAGACTTATGCACATGAAACAGGGTCTGGAGCGAGACACGACTGAACCAACACTCTCTGCATGCAGCTCACTTATTAATATTCAATACAGGCTGAATAAATGTTTATCTTAATGTATATAGTGGAGATTAAAAATGAAAATAAAACTTGCTTTTAAAAAAAATTACTCCAGTCCATGTTTGTACAATTCTACTAACCAGTGACTATTGCCCAAGAAAGAATCACACACATACACACTTCTGCATCATTTCAAGACTTTGGGAGCAGACACACAGATTGGGCAACAACTGGAGCAGAAGAGGTGACTTCAGTTAGACTAATATCTGGGTGTGAACACAACCACTGCAGCTATAGCATTTTGAAAATGGCTCTACTGTTGATATTATCTTCCCTTTATTTAAACTAATTGTACCGTGTAAATTCAAATGAGGGTGTGAATGTAACCTCTCCACAGCCAAACACTGACCCAAATCTGCGTTTCCATGGTGGGCATGAATTTTACATAGAGAATTCTGCTGGGCTTTGGCAAACAGGAGGCATCACACAGCCTCTCATGTTATCCATATCAGCCTTCATCCTACTGACTGTGCAGTGAGGAGAAGCTGCCTGTACTAACACTGAAAAGAGGATGCGGCTTTGCATGGACACTACCGCACCATTTAATCAAGCCTGTGATCTGATTTATAAATAGTATGCAAATAATATGTAATAAATGCCAATGATATAGAATCCTGTCACAGTTCACTCGTAACTTTGCAACCACATCATTTAGAACTTGGGGAAATAAATTAAATAACCTTGTTGAGTATAACGAAATCGGCGCGTGTGTGTTCTACAGATAAAGCACTGAGAGTAGTGAAGCCTCCATAGCCCCTGGCTAGGGCTTAGTTGGATCAGAAAAAAAGAGAAAAGAGAAGAGACAGAGAGCAGAGGGACGGAGAGAGGGAGGGAGGGAGGGATGGAGCGACACAGACACAGAGGAACAAATAATAAAGATTAGAAGTGGCGGACATCTTCTGAGCACATGTGGTATTCTGTGATATTTGAACATTATCGCTGTATTGCATCTCACTGTATTTTGCAATAGAGGTCACGGACACAAACACACACACACAGACGTGGGACCTGGGGGCAGAAGCATCCCAAGGACAACCCTTGAGATAAAACAGAGTGGAATGATAAAAAGCTACTGTACATTGACATTGAAATGTTGATGAACTATTAATCTGGTTGTTATTCTAGAATCAAAGTGAGACCCACATCATGATCACAGTGCCATGATCAGGTACTGGTTTAGTATTAATCATTCTCATGTTCTAGTGAGGGCCCAATGGGGGGGTGATTGTGTGTGTGATCACTAATGAATACTGCCATCATTTTCATCATTTAGCATACTCACTGTTTTGAAATCACAGTAAGTGCTCTATTTTCTTAATTAAACATTAACTACACAATTCCAGACAAGACCAAAACTTGAGTTTCCTAATAGATTGATATAACATATATAACATGGGTTAACATAACCATATAACTATATAATCACACACAATTAGCTTAAAACTAGATAAACAGAACTGGTAGAGATGGATGAAGCTATTTCGGGGTCATCATTATACAAACAATGACCAGGAAAATTAAAAATAACAAGATGTGTTCAAAACTTTATTTTTTTATTATTTGGGTAATGTTTGCCACTATACATTATTCCTGATTTGTTTTTTCAATGCAACCATTTGATATAGAGAAACTTCTCCTTTGCCTCTCTTGTCCTTTAGGAGGAGTTTTTCTGTTTATTCCACTCTTCTTTTCCATCAATCACCCTCTCACTCTTCTGCCCCCCTCCCCCCTTCTTTTATTTGACTTATTTTCCTTTTGTCCCCCCTACTTCTGACCTAACTAACAAAACTGTGCACGGTGCCTCACAATGAAGTGTGTTTCTTTCAAATGTTAATGATTTTACTCATGGCTCAGTGAACAGCACAAGGCACGTAACAGAGCTGGTCAGGAAAACAAGAAACAACACACACACACACCCAGCAGAAGGGCTAAAGTTACAGTGAATTTAAATTTATTTTAAGAAAGAAAGAAAGAAAGAAAGAAAGAAAGAAAGAAAGAAAGAAAGAAAGAAAGAAAGAAAGAAAGAAAGAAAGAAAGAAAGAAAGAAAATGGAAGCAACAACAGAGAAAAAAATCTCTGTTTTACTTTACCATTTCTGTGCGTGTGTGTGTGTGTGTGCACGCGTGTGTGCGCGTGTGTGCGCGCGTGTGTATGTGTCCATGCCTCTGAATCAATTGTAAAGATGTGATAGAGAAGGAGAAAGCTGCAAGAAGAAAATACATATGCATCAGTTGATATTCATGCTGCTTTGGAATGAGTGGCATAAATACATCTCCCATGGCTGCACCTGGTGCGTGTGGGTGAATCTGGCCTGAGTCACTGCAATCATTTGGATTCATTTAAACATAGCTCACGACCAGGGTTCACATTAAACAACACTCGTTTTCACTAAATGTTTAGACCCATTAAAGAAAGCAACTAACAAGTTCATGTGGTGACATCTGGAGGAATAATGTGCCCACCGATTGCCTGCAGTATCATGCATCACACCGTATGACTCAAATGACTTGTGTCAATTATCACCAGCGATCCATTTGGGGTGCAGGTTAATACGTTTAATAGCTCTGTATTTAGCTCCATGATGACCTGTTGAGCCTGATCACTCATCCTGCTATCCCCCTGACCACTAAGAAGCTAATCTCTCCCCCTGGGACCATTACTGCCTTTGTTTCTGCCGGACCACAGCTTAGCGCAGCAGGGGCTGTGTGCAGGGTTAGCGGATGTCTCATAACCATATGCTCCGAGGCAGATCAAGGCTGTCTCACGGGAGATGTTAATGGATCAATTCTACACATCATGCAATAATCCGATGGTTGCAGCTGACATCTATCTGATGGACCTGTCTCTGGTGTTTTCTCTTTTAGGAAGACACTGTGTGCAATGTTGAAATTACGCAGAAGCTTCCCATCCCACGTTTCCTGTAACACTTGAATCAAATTTGATTCATTTACGAACACAATGTTCTGTGTCTTTAACTGTTAATGCTGGGTAGGGGTTTTGTTTCTATGACAACAATGTCCCGATAACATATCCTCAACACAGACGTATGATAGACTTGTATCAATCGTACCCATTTGCCCGCTGTAAGTATGTATGGAAAAAGGCATCTACCTTTCCATGTACACCACAAAGAATCCAACCTTTTGTCAAAATCTTTATCTATTTTTGTGGCAATGACTCATACTAACTCATACAGACCTGAGTACGACCAGTCAATATTTTCAGGCAGTTTCTTCAGGCCTCGGACCAACGGCTCTGCTGCCACAACTACAGGAGATCAGGAGAGACAGACACACACAGACAGATTATTATAGTTAAAAACCTTATTTTATTTCATTATCACTTTCATCTGAACATGCAAAAACACAAAGTTACTGTTTCATGTTACATGTATTTCATCAGAGGGGTATTTTGTGCATGGACAGCCCATCCTAAGCCTACGTAACCACAGCTCCAACAAAAAAAGCTATTTACAACAACTACTATTCTATTGACAACAGCTAATATTGTGTTTAGCAACAACTAATAGCACAGTGCTATTTATTACTTAGTAAGTAAAGGTGATGAATTATGTTGAAACAGAAATACAATGCAAACCTGCACTCTTGTAAACACACACACACTAATACCAAACATGACAACAATACCACAATATTCTTCATATGTGTAATGGAAATTAAAAATGTTCTTGAGAACTTTGCACAATGACAAACTTAATCCTTGTACTTTGTTTTGAAATACTGAATCTAATATGTGCAGGTCTATTAAAAGTTGTACTGTAAAACACAAACAGATGGCCCATTTTGTTACTGAGTCAGCAAGCACTTAACATACACAAACACAAACTGAGCTTCCCCACTAGCTTCCCAACAATCAGCCCCTTTTTATTGTTGTTGCTGATCAGTGTATAGCAAGAGCTGATGTGCTGATGCAGATTACAATATAAAATACAAAATCACAATACAGCCTGAGCATCAATCCAAAATAAATAAAAAGTAAAGGGAATAAAACAAAATTCCATCTTATCATTTATGATCTTTTGCTGCCCAGATTTAACAAATCCTGTCTCCCATGAAGATGAAAGTTCTGCGTCGAGTCAGATTTAGGTCATGGACTACCATCATATCTACAGTATTTAGTCTGTTCATGCAGAACGCAGAATATAAAACAGAGGCAGGATGAGGCAGGGTAGCACATCTCCAACAGCTTATAAACCATGTGCTGTTTAGCCTCTGAAGACATGCGATTCAGTGCATCCGCTCTGCAAACAAATGCACCCTGTTCATCTGTATAATCTTCTGCATCAATGAATATTCAACAAACACTAATACAGATGCAGCCACAAAGGGATCTTAATGCTGTACCTCATACTTACTTTAATTACTACTGCTTCTTTCTTTTTTACCGAAATGTAAACTATATTTTCTTTCAGTTTTGCATGGACCTCGGTCTGTGTCTTAAAAAATGTACTGTGACATACTCACAGCTTTATGATGATGAGCCCATAACATGCTTATCTGATTATGAAAAGAATAAAGAAATATATGTAAATATGAAATTATCAAGGATGTGTAATGGATAATTCCCCGTAAAAATTATATAATAATTCTAGGAAGTGTGTTCACAGTGCGCCATTCAATATAAGAGCAATCCATCATAAGGGAAAACAGACCAAAATGCAGTTAACAGTACGAGTGGATCATGTCAAGAAATACAATGAGGAAGACAAAAAGGAAGTCCGGCATCATTCACGCCATTTCTCTATACATCCTGTGTATCTGATGATTACATTCATGTTTGCACAAAGGAGGAGAGACCGATGGGATGAATGAATGAAAGCGGGGAAAAGAGTGAAGAATGGAGTTGACTGTGGGATTGAAGCATCGATAATGGCTTCATTAACATCACACTGTGAGGGATTTTAATCTAATTTGCCCATGGCGACTCAGTGCACACGTACACACGCACACACATGTACGCACATGTGCACGCGCACAAAGATCACTGGTTGTTTCAAAGCGATATTTGCGATTCTATTAGAGAAAAAACTGGAAACAGACAAAATGTTCTTTTTGTTGTTTTACTTTCTCCTGTTCATTACATCAGGATTAAATCTGCATTAAATTAAATTCCACACAGTTAAGTAGAGGTGGTAAATAGTGTGGTAAGAGACACATACAGTAGCTGTCGGTCACAGGGGTGGAATGAGGCGATGAGCCAGGACTGCACAGGCAGCAAGAGAGACACCGGTGTTCAGCTGTAAGAGCACAGTGGATAGTGATGGGACTACAAGGCTGGAGGCTGATCATGCATGAAGCTCACAGCTGAATCACTGTATTATTCCACCCATCTGCACTCCATCTGCACTCCATCTGCTTTATCAGATTTCCACAAGGAGTCAGAGACCTGACATTCAAGGTTTGGGGTGACTGCTGCAGGAATGAGACACTCCTACGTACAACGTTTGGCTTTTGCATCAAAGGTCAACGTACAGTGCGAGCCCTTTTCCAGCAATGCACCTACAGTTTACTGGTATGACTCTATTACACAAACATGTCTCGGTTCTGTGTGAGATATGTCCCACATGTTAGTCCACGACATGTTAGTCAGTGTGAGGCATAATAATCAAACTAACTCAAATGCCATATGAAGATGTGTGTCTGCTACACACCTGATACTCTGTGACCGAAGTTAAGAGCATCTTTCACTACTCCTAAATACTACTACTCATAAATATGTATAATGGTGGAGACAAGCTGAGCCAACTGAAGAACAGGCAGGTGGATGTTTAATTCATAACAAAGATCTTTTCAGTAGTTGAGGCATTTCCCAAAGCAAGTGACATTAGACTGAAGTATTTTAAGTCCTTGACTGACAAAATACAAACATATATGAGTTGATTTATCAGAGATCATTAATTTAATATTTGAGACCAGCAAAAGAAAATGTGTTTCCACTGCAACGACACCCTGCCTATGAAACAGCTCCCAGTAAAAACGATGTGAGAGTGTGTGAAGCTCTAGTGAACGACAGACAATAACGACTGATAAATATTTTCTGCTGAGTGAAAGGGCTCTCAGACGACAACTGTCATATCTGATCACAAATGAACACAGGAAACATGACACCTGTTGACCTCAGTCTCTCTCTCTCTGTCTCTCTCTCACTCACGCACACACACACACACAAATGCCTCTGGGGCCCAAGCGATAACTTATATAGCATTCAGCTGTGTTGAGTGTCAGCTGGTTAAATGAATATTCTCAACTTCCCTCTCCGTCAAACACTCACTGTTACTGTTGACATGTTTTACTCCGTCAGCCGCTGTCTGATTTTCTGAGTCACATGAGAAACTCTTCACAGGACCATTAACACAATGGGTCTACACAAACTCCAAGTGGACAAGAAAGAGAGACAATCTATAACCTGCAGTCTGGAGACTGAACGTTTGAACTGAAACACACAGCCATTATATGCTCATCTAGCTCAATGTCAGAATATTAGCTGAGACAATAACAATTAGTTAACTACACATTTAATAAAATCCCAACCGTAGACATTTGGCCAAGTTGCAACTTCAAATCCACAAACCACTGTACATATGATCCCTGAAAGTTTGGGATCCATTTGTGCCCTGCCACTAATGCTGCAGTATGAGAAAGACGTCTACCGCTCATCTCTTCTTTCCGGTTGAATGGACAAGTGCTCAGAGTGAAGTCCAGCAGTACAGGTTATGAGTTAATGAGATTAGGCTCCATATTACATGTAGGATATTGTTTCTGAGTGCTAAACAAACCAAGCATTGTTCCACTGGGACTGGGACAGTATTAAAGTCACAGTATAAAACCTTATCAGACAAGCCGATCACTGGAATCTGTGCATGTGCGTGCGCGCGTGTGTGTTTAGAGGTGACCGTGAGAATTTGAGGCCCTGGGTTCGAAGAGGTAATGCAGCTGAACAGCTGCATGGGTTAAAACACACACACACACACACACACGCACACACACACACACACACACACACACACACACACACAGTGTCAGATAACACCCCCACCCTTGATGTCTTAATGGGGTATCACAGACCTCCTTGGCTCCACAAATGTCTAATAAAACCAATCTGTTCTGATATTTAAAACTCAGCTCAGCTTCAGCCAAAAACGCACCGGTAACAAGTGGAAAGTGATTATCGGGTAAGTTTCTGTCAAAGCACAATGGGACAAAAGGTTTCGTATGATTTAAGGTAACACACAGGGGTAGTAAAGCTGACGATGGCAACAGCTTAAACAACTTAAACAAAATGAAGCCTGACCCTAAAGCAGTTTCCTGTTTCCTGACACTGAGTCGCAGATAAAGAAATAAGTAACACAATAAATAAATAATCCCCACACTGATGTGCTGCAGCGAAACTTAAGCTTTTAGTTTTTTCTTAAAATGAAAAGAGGCTATTCTAAGTAAATTATTTAAAACTGAATAAAAGCTGTGGTGCTCTCATGATCTCAGGCTGTATAGCTTCTGCAACATGCAGCTATACCTCATTTGCAATCAAATTGACATTGTTACAGATAAAAGCAGTTTTAATGATTTATTGATTAACTTAAATTAAATTAATTTTCCTTTAGTTCCCTTCTTCTGCAGTGAAATTTGTGGTACTCAGTACTTATTAGAGGACCTGGACTAACCCTGTTTACTATAATAGTGAGAATAAAATTAAATGACATTTGTCAGATTAATTAATCAGCATTTCAGAGGTTCATACTTGAACTGGACTTGAGCAACAGACATCTGAAACAAAATGTGTTCTGCACATTTTGCAATTACGGTATTAGTTTTTTCACTTTTTCCGAGCTGCCTAATTATACAGCCAACACAAAGCTTGAGTTAAAGCCTCGGATAAAGGAATGGATTAGGAGTATGGAGTGTTTTGTATCACAGTATACCCTGGAGCTCAGATATTTCTGATGAGCTGTGACTTGGTAGACACCCTGCAGGGGACTGACCTCAAATATTTGCATCAAGTAAAAAAAAAATTTGCTTAAGTACAACTGAGTCTTTCACTGTCTGAATATATCTGATTAATGGGGTGGTACAAGCACAGAATAAAGTAAACAATGTGAAGCGAATATGAAAGGAGGGATGTGTGATGGGAGATGGTATTTAGGAAGCTCAGGGGACTAACAGCAGCCTGCCGGTTCAAAACCAGGTTTTCAGTGCATGCAGACTTCTGGTTTGTCCACGAAGCATTTATAATTTCACATGTCCACCTCTGTGTGTGTGTGTGTGTGTGCGTGTGCGTGTGTGTGTGTGTACAGTATGTGACTAGTAATCCTGTAGGTCTGTGTGGAGTTCTCTCCGTGTCTGCGTGGGTTCTCTCCGGGTACTCCGGCTTCCTCCCACCGCCCAAAAACATGCATTGTGGGGGTTAGGTTAATTGGCCACTCTAAATTGTCCTTAGGTGTGCATGTGAGTGTGAATGATTGTTTGTTTGTATATGTTGGCCCTGCGATGGACTGGCGACCTGTCCAGGGTGTACCCTGCCTCTCGCCCGATGTCAGCTGGGATCGGCTCCAGCTCCCCCCGCGACCCTTAACAGGATAAAGCGGTAGAAAATGAATGAATGAATGAACATTTGCTTAAGTACAACTGAGTCTTTCACTGTCTGAATATATCTGATTAATGGGGTGGTACAAGCACAGAATAAAGTAAACAATGTGAAGCGAATATGAAAGGAGGGATGTGTGATGGGAGATGGTATTTAGGAAGCTCAGGGGACTAACAGCAGCCTGCCGGTTCAAAACCAGGTTTTCAGTGCATGCAGACTTCTGGTTTGTCCACGAAGCATTTATAATTTCACATGTCCACCTCTGTGTGTGTGTGTGTGTGTGCGTGTGCGTGTGTGTGTGTGTACAGTATGTGACTAGTAATCCTGTAGGAGGCGAATACAGTAGAGTGCGAGCGAGTACGGTATATACTAGATGGATGGATGGATAGATAGATAGATAGATAGATGGATGGATGGATGGATGGATGGATGGATAGAAACTTTATTGATATATATGTGTGTGTGTGTGTGTGTGTGTGTGTGTGTGTGTGTGTGTGTGTGTTTGTGTGTAAATAAATATATAAACAGCTCACAGATTAATTCAGCTGCACCAGTCTGTACAAGCACCTGTGTTCTTGGTCATTTCATAGAACAGAAGGTACTATGAGTACAGAGGTGCTATTTCAATAAATTATTTTGCAAATAAGACTTATACAGCTGAATTAATCTGTGAGCGGTTTACCATATGAGCCAAGTGCAGAGGCTGTGGATAATATTCAGAATCCAGTCAACACGTTTTCCATCAGCATTCAGACCCAAACAGCGGCGTTCCTATGACAACAGCACACAGAGTCATGACAACAGAAGAGCCCCCAATGGCGTGTGGAACACCCTGACTTCCTGTCGGCTTCCTGCTCCGACTCTCTCTATCCCCATGGATACATAACCGTCCCCTCTTCTCTCTATCTTTCGGTGCAGGGTCACGCCCCCAATTCCTCACTTGTCTGGAAACGCAGAGCACATGTGGAGTGTGTGTGGATGTGTGTGAATAAGGAGGGTGGTCGGCTGGTGGGGGTGGGGGTTAATCAACTTTCAACCCACCAGTTGGTCACAGTAGCAGCCCTGTGTTGAACTTTCTCACTGGCAACGAAAGTCTGTACCGTGCTGGACTGAGGTCACTTCCACTTGGCTTGTCTCTGAGTTTCACGTGTTACAATGCAACAAATGCGCCTGGTTTTGGTCCCCACTTAACTTCACTGCTGCCTAAATTAACAAACCTGCCTGCCTGTGATGAGATGAACGTACTGAAACAAACTAACTTCACTCTGTTTCTCTCTTTCAACTCAACATATCAGCCTCTTTAAGGTTCATGTTTCACAGTGGGTTCTAACATTCAGAGAAAAAATGTCTGCCTTCTCACTTAACTGGCTTGTTCATTTTTTTCAGTGGAAGTGTGTCAATTTAGATTAGGTCATAAATTGAAGTTACAACACAGAAGAGTTTACCTGCACTTAATTTATTGTTAATATGCCATTGTTAACTTTAATTGTGCTTGCATCTTCAACGTAATGCAAATTACCTATGCAAACACTGATTAAATAAGTACTTTTTGAATTAAGACATAATATGTATCATGAATTGTTCAACTCTTGATATTAACAAATAACATTAAATAAGCAAACTTATTTCAGTTTATTGCATCCTCCCAGAAGCAGGCCAGTGAGATGAGCCTCAGTGCTGCCATGATCTGGCTGACCTCTGATGTAGGTCTATAGATACATCAACAATGGCTTCAAATCATAGCGTTTGCAGAATTTGCAAAACAAAAGTCAAGCAGGTGAACCACAGTTGCACCGCGACACAACAAACTATACTACACAACTCAATGGTTGTGATGCACTGTAAGTGGAACAATATTAGTCATTAATCAAGCTCTGCTTTGTAGCATGGAAACATGAATATGAATTAAACAGTTCTATTAGCAGCAGGTACAAACCGTACCGGTTCTGTCTTAGATCTCTCTTAGAACTCCTGCTGAAGCCATGTGCAGTTTTGTGTGTGTGTGCACTCCTGTTAGTACATGTCAAAGGCTCATGTGCCCATTAGCTGTCCAGCAGAGTCAGGGTAAGCTTGTCTCCCTCTCCAGTAGCCTCAGTCTTTGGTGCCAGCCTTTTAAAAACACAACAGGCTTTTGTGTGTGGGCACCGGCACAGACAGACGGCCATTGTCAGATGCTGTAACTTCATACAACCTCTTCATCTGGAGTGACTGCAGAGAGAACGCTGGTATTTTGTTTCAGTGACTTGGTTTCCCTCTTCCTCTCCTTTCACCTTTTGTTCTCTGTGATCTTGTGGTCGTCGCCTCCTTCTGCCCCATGCTCTTCAGCTACTTATACCCCACTTCCTCCGTCCAAACTCTTCCCTAGTTATTCTTCATCAGAACCGACCAATTCCAAATTCTTTCCTGTCTTCTGCTTTATTATGTGCATTAAATGTTTAGAAAACTACGTCAATGGATGTGAAACACAAATACATTATAGTTTGATATGTGGGAGTACTAAATTTCATCTCATTGGCTGTAATTATGCCAACTTTAAAACGCCTCACATCACTACGGCTTCAGAATCGGGTCAAACACAGTCAAATACATGTTATGGAAATTAACAGTGGAGAAATGGACAATGCTGCAGATGTTGTTTCTCTGCCACATGATTCTTGATCAACCGGTAACCCAATGTCTGATGTCAAGGTTCTCCATAAAGAAGACTGCAAATATCTCAGAGCCAGGCAGGAAAAGGTGATTAAACAGGAAAAAGAAAAAGAATGAGAATCTTTCTCAGTGAACCAAAAAACCCCATTCATTCATTCATTTTCTACCGCTTTATCCTGTTAAGGGTCGCGGGGGGAGCTGGAGCCGATCCCAGCTGACATCGGGCGAGAGGCAGGGTACACCCTGGACAGGTCGCCAGTCCATCGCAGGGCCAACACAGAATACATATACAAACAAACAACCAATCACACTCACATGCACACCTAAGGACAATTTAGAGTGGCCAATTAATGCAATGCATGTTTTTGGGCGGTGGGAGGAAGCCGGAGTACCCGGAGAGAACCCACGCAGACACGGAGAGAACATGCAAACTCCACACAGAAAGATCCCCCGAACCGAGATTCGAACCAGGGACCTTCTTGCTGTGAGGCACGAGCGCTACCCACTGCGCCACCGTGCTGCCCTCCAAAAAAACCCCAAGTAGCTTAATTTTATTAATGAGCACAAACAACTCGTATTGTAATCGATGTGATGAACCCCCTTCTTGTTACATATCTCTCCGTTTAGCTGATGTCCCCCTCGTATTCCACTTGTACTATTGTATCAACCAATCACTGCTAAGGAGAGCAGCCGCAGTAACTACTGAACAAACTTTTGAGTGACACAAGTGTTGCACTGAGCCGAGTTCCTTGTATGGGCTGCTCAGCATCAAAGCAATCCAGCTGTCCTCATGGCACAGAACAGCTCTAAAATAACTGCGCCCGTACGCTGCCACAATAAGAGCCTAGTGCAGCAAAGTGGATTAAAGAATAACTTATGAATAAAATGCTTTAGATGGAGAGGCTGGACGGAAAGCCAGTAGAGACTAAGCAGAGAGAGACCAGACAAATTATTTATTTTTTAATAACATCTGTGTCAACACTTGACGATGACAGTCCAACCAACTTTTATTAGAGCACACAGAATATGTCTCAGTTTGTGATATAATATTTGTATAGAAGTGAAATATCAGAATATTAAAGGAAAAAACATGTTGGCTCATTTGAGGATTTGACAGTCTGAAGGAAACTTCTACAGTATCGTTATCTCCCAAATCTGAATGCTAAAAAAAGAAACCTGATTATATTTTTCTGCTAAAGCCAGACAGTTAAGAAGGCTTTACTAACAAGATTTATTTCCCTCAGTGAAGATTTATATTTGGCTGGGTTACAGAGCCCGAATCCATCATGCTGTGTGTGTGTGTGTGTAAATTAATCTCATCTTAAGCACAGAGTTAAAACTAGTATGGGTGAGACACGCAATTATATCTCACTACACTATACTGTATACTGTACCACATACAAGCACAAGTTGTGAATAGAAAGAATTATACAAAGACCGATGTTAATGATGATGAGGATAATGGTGGCAGTGGTAACAGACCAGTTTGTTATGTTGCCATATCAGAGGATTTAGGCCAATTAACAGTTGAGAAATTGCAGATTCTGCTAAGACACTGCTTTAATGAAACAGTCAGCATCAAACTAATGACTGTGGCATTTCATTTATTCCATCCAAACATGAAGGTTTAAATTAGGGATGCATATCATATATGGCACCATGTTACTGATGCTGTTAAAGGGATAGCATATTAGCCAAATGAGGCCGCATTTTGTACAGTCTCTTTGTGAGTGTCAATATAACGTTCATTTGTTAATTCAGTCACTGTGATCCCCTTTCACCACAGGCTCCTTGTGTATAATAACTTGGTTATTTATCCCAATCGGTTTCACACTGTAAGGTTCAAGCTGTTACACTCATTTTAAATTTGGGGAAAAGGTCAGCTGTATCATCATATCATATCAGGATGTGATACCAGTCAATACGATGGGTCTACGTACTAAAGTGTGTGAGATGTACACATGTGCATAGAGACTTACTACATTCAAACTCTGGATGCTCATCATCAATATACTGTCGCAGTTTTGGTTCTAGTTTTGCAACAACAGTCTAGAATAATGTAAAAAACAATTTCACCCTTACTGCAATTCTGTGTATGAGTGTCTATGCCCTTATTGTGCAATTCCAATTATTTATGGATTTACACTTTCCCTGTACTCTGTGTGCCAAAATGTGTGTGCCTGTGTTTTGTAGGCAATTACTATTACACCATCAGGCATCCTATTATGCCACCGGATGCAACCCCTCTGGTTCAAACGCTCTGAGTGCACTAGTCAGCCAGATGGCATCTCACAAGGAGAACATATGATTGCTGAACTCTCATTAAACATTGCACACATTAGCACTGCCACTGAGTGGTGGTATCTTGGCAAATCTTTTTCTTGGTTATTGTTGTTTATTATTAAAGTGATTTCAGTAGTTGGAAGAAACTGCTCCAAATAATCTATGAATAATGAGTTTAATCATTTTAACTCTTATTTCTCATGATGAGAGGGCACTGAAAAAAACTGCAAACACACAGTCTTTCTGTGAAATCTCTTTCAGATTATAAAACCCCAGTATAGATCCTGCTGGCATGCAGGATGTGTCACTCCATCGAACCAGTCACCATGCACCACCAATCTATTATTCGCACAGTGCCTTTGCTATCACTTCAATGTAATCACTCTGGCTACACAACAAACAAAGTGTACACAGGATTTGTATCCGAATACTGACTGTAGCATGACAATGCAAAATTTACTTGTCAAGTCATGTGACACCCTGAGACTGATGCCTTCAGAGCAATGTTGGTTCTGTCACATTAATGCAGCAAAACCACTGAAAATATAACAGTGAGTCATCTAATGCAGTCTGATGGGAGCGTAAATGTATCACTGCTTTCAATAAGAAACAAACAACAACCAGGCAAATACTAACAGAAGGCATCGGGTTCAGTTAAGTCTGTGATCTGGGTGTTTTGTGTCTTTAGCACCAGAGAATAAGATCACAAGGTTACAACCATCTAATTAGTCTTATATCTAATCTGATCTAATCTAACAGGAAAACAGGAACACGTGCTTTGATTCTCCTGTTTCTGCAGGACAGCATATACGGACTGGCAGGGAAGTAACCAGAGAGAAGGCTGATCCATGATGTACAGTATAATGTATAGAGGGATCCATGCCATTTTAGCGGATATGGTACAATGAAGGACTCCAGCTAAAAGACTGTGCTCAGTGGAAAAACTGCTTGGAAATACAAAGCCACAGTGAGAGCACTCACAGCATCATTGCGATTTGTTTGTGTGTGTTTGCGTGGTAGAGCGTGACTGAGTCCAAGCACGGAAATGTGTTTGTGTGCGATTCTCTAGTGTCCAGACATACTGTTGGACAGATGGCTGGAGGATGCTCCATTTCCTCTCAGGAACAGTGTCTCTCCCTGGATGTATGTACACTACTGTAAGCAGATGAAGCAACTCTCATTCATGGAAAAGGCAACTGACAAGCTTAAATTTGCCATCATCCTCTGGAACTGAAAGGGGCTGCAGCAATCTCAGAGCCAAACTGTGACGGCACACAAATGCATCTGTCAAATGAACATCACCATATTTGAAAATATAGAGTGAGCGAGCCCTTCAAAAAACCTCCACCACCAGTGCGAGCTCATGTTTAGAGAATAACGGCACTCACTCGCTATCACCACTTGTCCGTGTCTGCACAATATAAACAGAATATTAAATAAGTCTTGGGATCTTCAGAGTTAATCCGATCACACAAAATCTTATCAAACGGGAAAATGCAGGTTTGAGTCCAGGCCATAAAATCGCTTGGAAAAACCTCAGAACTCATCCTACTGAACTGAACATCATGAGCTACATCTCCGACACTACGATAGCTTTCTTGAGGATCGGTGTTCACGCATTTAAGCATGCCGTTTGATTTCTCAAAGTCCAAATCATAATGTCAACCACAGTTGTACTGACGATGGGGGAAAGCAGGCGACCAGGCGATATATCTGAGGGTTCAGGAGGATCCTCAACAAATGTTGGCTTTTTACTGATTTTAAATATCAACCTTAGTAAAAAAAAAGTCTTGGTGTAGAATGGGTGATCATACTGTCTGGTACCTTTGCCGTTTATCAATGATTTTTATTTTGAGACAAATATCAGTACTGGGGGAATTTAAGAAAATGTGAAAGACTTTAAGAAAATGTCCCTGTCAGCGCTCTCTAGAGGACCAACAACGTAATGACACGAACGTTTCAAACCTCAAACACGTCTCTGCCTCCACTGCACTGGAGTTTCTTGTTACTTGACTTATGCATCAGTGCACCTGCCTACACAGACAAATATATGTACCCAGATTATTTATAAACCATATGGACATGATGATATAATGTATTTCAAGGCAACTGAATTTACTTTACACCACAACAAACCCACTGACATAACCAAAACAGAATAGGGATTAGACTGAGATTAGACATCCTATGCGCTGACAATTAATTATTTTTACTATTTTTTTCCTGCCTACATAGATGTATAAAGATGGTTTTACAAGTCTAAACTTTCTGGATCTAAAATTATGATTTTTTTTAAAACAAGAAATTTAAAATGGATATTCAGCATTCAAATTAAAAACCATGCATTACATCTGAAGTCAAATAAAGCATAATCAGTGCAATAATTTAGGCACAACATGGGCACAAACACACATCGGCAACATCTCTTTTAAGGGTATCATAGAGATCATATACAGATCATATTGGACAGGTTTGACAACAGCAAGTTTGTCTGTCTGTGTCATTCCCCACATACACAATCTGCTCAATGCATCGCCAAACTGCGTGGCATCACGTCATATATAACCTACTTCAACTTGTGTTTGGGAAACAGTGAAATCATGACACGTACTGCAGACAAAACCACACACACACATTTTTTTTTAAAATAACATAACCCTGTCTTACCTATGTGGCTGAGCAGCAGCAGTTGGGGGGCGAGGAGATCGGCCCTGCGGAGCAGCGTCTCCATGGTGCCGCCGTGGAACCTGGACGTACAGAGGCAGACTGGTGGTTAATGACGGGACGCGGCGGGTCGGGTGCGTAAAGATGCGCTACCAGGTCATCGCGCCTCCTCTGCTGCCTCTGGACGACTGAACGCTCGGACTGGTTCGGCTCGGGTCGGAGCGGTTCGGCTGGGTTTGGTTTGAGGAGCGCGCTCTCGCGGGCTGATTGGCTGACTGGGGACGCGCGCTCACACGTATATCGCAATAGGAGAGGTGTGCGCGCGCGCCGTCCACTGCTCCTAATATACTTACGCGTGTGACTGACAGGCTGCATCTACCAGGGCAGCAGCGGAATATAAGATATATAGATATAATATACATTACCGCGGATTTATGATATCAGAGTTTAGTGTCACTATAAAGACAATATGTGATATCTGCACCAAGCAGCAGTGTTTGACAGATCGGCATATACATACATATTGCATATACCCTATATGTATATACATTTATTTCGCATTGTTAGGTGCTCCTTCCTAAACCGCAAATGTATTTGCAGAGTGCTTAAAGGAAAATGCACGTTTCCTTAAAGGAAAATAAGAAGCAACATTAAATTTCTATAGATAAGTAAGACAACAGTGATGTTCCAGGAAATAACAGCAAACAAAAGCATGGTTGTGGTTTTTCGAACATCTGTAATCTGATGGCTGAGCATTGGACACAGTGCAGTATACAGTCTATACCTTGGAATATAATGATGGCTTTTCATGAGGGGTTTTGTTTGAAACCCCTCATGAAAAGGCTTGAGGAGGAGAAAACCTCACAGTAAGTGTTTCTACATGGCCTGTGCAGCAGTGAAAGAGCTTTGGTCTGCTGAACTGAAGAAGTGTCACACAACAGAACAAGAATGTAGATCCAACGAAGCCAAGCCAGGACTGTCCCACAGAGGAATCTCTCTCTCTTCCCCCCTGTGTGTGTGTGTGTGTGTGTGTGTGTGTGTGTGAGATGCTGGTGAGATTTGGCAGCGGTTGGACTGAAAGATTCCCATGAGGCACCCAATGGCATAATACTAGTGTGTGAGTGTGTGTGTGAGAGAGAGAGTGAATCTTGTGAAAAAGCAACAGGCTACAATGGTGAAAAAACACAGTTGAGGAAGCTTGTAGATGTCTGTGAGAGTTAGTGTGTGTGTTTGTGTGAGGCCGGCTTTAGTCACACAATAACATACTGCTCTTGTTAGCGTGTGCATTAATTAACATAAATTAAGAGCGATAATCCTCTTTAATTCAGGCGAGAGCCTTGTCTCAGTTGTTGGACCAACATTTTTTCGGATGCTTGTTACAATATCCTCGCTGCCCCTGTGCTTCCAGGATATACGCCGGTGGATTTATTTGAGCGCACGTGTTTGTGTGAGAACAAGAGCTTGGCCTGTGGAATAACAACATGTTGAATTTAACACTGCTGTCTGTAATTACCAACAAAAATAGAACAGAAATAAATAAATGTAACTGAAAATAGGATACAATTTCATATACAGGACTTAAAGCCAAATGTAAACTAAAGCAACATCATCTCAAACCTAACCCTAACACACATGGTCACAGACACAGAGATGTCTGCTGCAACAGGTGAAGACACAAAGAGGATGATGACTCTGCCACAATAGCCTGCTGCAAATGTGAGCTTTTTCAGATGCTCTTACTGTGTCAAGCCGATTCTGATGTCACCGCACACTGACAGCTATGGATTACGGATTATGTTTGTTTCTCTGTGTATTCCTGCAGAGGGGCAGACCAAGTCAACAAATCAACTGGACTTCATTGAGGTCAACCTCAGCTCTGTCTATCATATAAAATATCATAATGGTTGTTGCGGCGAGGCATGAGCAACGTCACAGCAGGGAGCGCGCACACACAGAGGCCGGCGAAAGCTAAAAGGCAATGAGTGAAGTCCAGCATCTGTTTTTTTAAAGAGAGATTGTGGCCCTTCCCTTTTCAAGTGTGGGAAAGCTTGCACCGATAGAACACTTGACAATGGTGGTGAGAGATTTGTAAAAAGATGCAATCTAGTGGTATGACACACATCTGATTAGTTCTATGTAAATCAGATACTTCTGTTTTACAAAGCAGCCGACTTAACGACATATAAACTGCAGTGGAGGGTGCTACCATGTTAAGGTTACTCATCTGGAGACAGTGATCAGCAAATGTAATGGCAATAAAGAAAATAACTGTCAGACCCCACTGTTTCTAGAGCCAAAACATGCACACAAACACAAAAAAGAAAAAGTACAGAGCCCTTACACAATGGCATAGCCTCCACTGTAGCATTTAGTATCAAATAATTATAACTCATAACTGAATAGGTTATCTGTAGCCAATTTGCTGCATTTTTGTTTCCTAATGATCTCGTCTTATTGTTTGATTCACCCTATGCTATCTTTATATGCATTGTATGTGAATGTGTTTGTTTGTGGTGTGTGTGCTTTTCTGAACCCCTGTTGCCATGACAGTGGATGCCATTTCTGAACTGACAGTGATATTGACTTCCAGTGGTGGCAACTGGGGGTCAGTATCCTGGAAGCCACTGGGCTGTCAAATACCGGTCAATGTCTTTGTGGTACTGTGTTCATGTGTAGGTGTCAGATGCTGTCAACTGTTGATGCCTACCATGGAGCAATGTAGCTAATTTGCAAGATTCACACATGCAGTGAATCTTGCAAATTTATAATACTTAAGTAAATGTTCCAGGCAATTAATGCTAGTGGGAGTGTGTGTGATACACACTGGCCAAGGGAGGAGGACTATTCATGGGCTCCATACCGATCCACACTGACAAGCCTGACACCTGCACATACATGCATGCACATACACACACGCACAAGCATGCACTGGCTCAACCCCCTAGACAATGCCTGGATTTGCAGCACATACCCAAATTTGCATTATTTGAAGATGCCTAAAGAAGCATGTTTCTATTTATATAATAAATATAATTTATATTTATATAAAGGATGTGTACACAGGATGATTATACATTATTATTATCTGCATGGCAATTCTGCCGCAAACATTTTTTGTACATGTCGAAAATGTGTATGTTAACACCCTGGTCTGTGCAAACTGCAGCTTTTCAATTCACCATTGCATTGTGAAGAGGGTAAGCCTACTATTATCTGATGAATGTTTCGCATTAAAACACTGCAGCAAAGGATGTGCTGTAAAAACCTTTAGACATTAGTGTTTCTTCTGTTCTTATTAATTCACATGCTGACTGACCAGGAAGCCATTACAGAAAGAAAACATTCCTCTAGAGAGAATCTGTGCCCTGTAATGATCAATAGTCTTATCCTCATAGACCTTGCACATTTTTTCCCATTAGGGATCATTCATTGCTCAAATACCAGAAAAATACAAGAAATAAAAAAGGACAAAAGTCAGTGTCATCATTTGTTATAAAAATATAAAAAAGATATACAAATCTGTAGGAAATGTACATCATTATCTGAGCCTATGTTAGGGACAGGAAATGCTTGACAACCTCTTGCAACTATACATGTCCTTATATCAATTATGGCTCAAGTGCTGTCATCCTCCTCCTTATATCCTATCTAAATGGACACTGACCAACAGAGAACACCAGTCTCACTTTAAAAGTATTACTCCTGCTCTGTTTCAATTTGTAACACAAATCATTATGACTGTGTGTATAATACATTATTCTCTTGCAATCCACTAGCCCCCCTTCTCGTCCACTCCACCAGTGATCTCATGCCAGATTAGCTGCTGTTATCAGTAATACAGGGAAATGCTTTAGTTCTTTAAATAGCTAATAGCTTCAACATGGGGAACAGTTACCCATACTAGTTTGCATAAAAAGCCCAAAAAGTAAGACCAAATATGGTAAACATAACAGAAAACATAGACATGCATGGATGTTAATGAGAGACAATATAGCAGAGGAGGGGAAGTTTTAAATGAGCATGATATATGCAGTACAACCAGTGATTTCAATGAATGTTTATATACTGTGTTGCAGTATAAAAAATATATTTACCATGGTTGAGGTATGATGTGAATGTCGATCTTCAACTCTTCGGCCTACATACTGTCAGGTCTTTCTCCATTCCTGCACAGTCATATAAACACTTTTAATTCTGCATGCTGCTGGAATTTAATTTAAGACCATGACAAAATAATCATTAGTCTTTCAGTCACACAGTCAATCATTAAAAGTAAACATATTCATTAAATGCAGTTTAGGAAACACTGAGGACATTTCCTTGTGTCTCAAATATTTCCAACATGACGATAAAACATTGCACTCAATCATGCAAAAGTAACAGAAATGTCAAATTTAGGGAGCTTAATCAGCAATGATGTTTTCAGGAAGTGGATTTTTGTCTAAAGTATGTCAATTTTGTGGATTATTTTCTGTTACTTGCAAATACTTGCACAGAATTTAATGTATTCCTTTATTATTTTCAACATTTATTATTTGATTTGTTATTCATTAATTTCTTCCAACATTCCCTGCAGATATTTTATGAATTTGTGTTTTGTGAGGGTTGCATTTCTGAAAATGCTCTATGGTTTTTAATTTGAATCACCACACTGCCAGTAAAAAAAATCATTAACAGTAGAGGAAACAAACTTGTAATGTGGGTCAGTCAGTAAATGGTATGTGACACAAATAGTGAATGAAGTTCTGTCTTTGAAGCAACTTGAGAGACACACTCAAGTCACACACACACACATGCTGCGAGTGGAAAACACTTACTTTTCCAAGGAAGAGGGCATGCACCTCACCCTTGCATCAGAGAGTGTGTGTGCTTTTATAATTCCCCTCAGTCTGCAGAAGCACACACACTGAGATGGATTTGTGCTGGGTGCCATGGCAACCAGTCCAGCTATTTTCCATCACTGTGGCACAAAGAGGGAGAGAGAGAGAGAGAGAGGAGGGGCAATCAACATCATTTTCATTCTGCTTTGACTCACTGGCAAGCTACACACACATAATTGTACATGCAGCTCATTGACAAACATGTGTTGTGCAAATTATGAATAAATGTTTCCACAGAAGAAAAAACATTCAGCAAATTCAAAATGATCGCATACAAACATATACAAATCTTACTTTAAGCCTATGAGGGGAATTATTTTGTGAATGAAACATAAACTTACTGTGTCAGATTTAACCACAATACCAGATGAAAAACTGTATCAATTTGTTAATTTTTACAATTTGAAAGAAAATGGATCTCTGCCTGATTACATTTGTATTATTTATTTACATTAAATCCTCTGAAACTTGTAATGAAATTAAACTTGTTACTGTCACCATGGACGAAATTTTGATTTCAGAGTTGGGGGGACACATGTGGCTTGAGTATTGGAGTGTGTGTGTGTGAGTGTGTGTGTGTGTGTGTGTGGGTGGGTGGGAATTTGCTTGAACAGTGCAATGATATCTACTGTACACCTCAAAACAATATGAAGTTCAAAATTTACTTACACTTTGACTTCTAAAGAGTCTCTTATGTCGAGTTTTCTTTTTTTTACATCCTGGCTGCGCCTAATTACCAAACACACATACACACGCACGCACGTGCACACCAATTCAAACGTGAATCTAAATGAAACCTCTGATATTATAAGCCGTCTAGCTGACATGACACAGGCAGAACAAACGGCCAACAATGTTAACAACAACTTACAGTAACAGATAAACACGGTCGGCTAACTAGCAAACCGGCAAGTGCTGTTTAAAACCTGATGGAGTGACAGCGGGGATGGCCAATCACACAAGAAACGGCAGAGCCAATCGAGGAGCTTGTGGGCGGTCTCAACTGAGGGCAACAGGCTTCAGATTGACTGGCCGTTTTCCGCTTGGTCCTAGTGCCTGACGAGTCTCTGTTTACTGCAGCGTAACATTGTTTTAGGACGGTAAAAACTGCAGGGGACAACAACGGCCCTTTGATCAATCATGCATTTCTTTTCTTTTCATCAATGTATCATAGAAAATGTCACAGCCGTCCCAGGTAGTCACAAAGACTTGTGACAGCCTCATTTTTCCGACCAGTAGTGACAAATCAGCGGTTGTTTATATTTATAAATATAAATGTAAAGCACAGAAAAGCGACACACCAACACAATGAAGACACAATGGTTAAAGATCCTTACCTTTCAGCGTGACCTAACGTGAAATCGTATTTAGAATTAAAATGTTGAACACAGTCAGTATTATAAAATTCAAGGTTAAACCCCTGGAAGGTGTAAGCATTTTAGAAATAATGAAAAATTTGAAACATGAAGACGACTAAATTAACTAATAATAACAAATGTCTCTCAACTCTTCGATTTAGTTTATCAGCCTGAAGAAAACAGTTACATAAGCTTTGAGACACAATACAGAGTTTAGATGCGTCTTGTACATTTTGTTGACTTTCGTGTTAGTTAGGTATGCACCGCTTGAACTTCAATTATTAACCGACTACGCCATCACCTGGTGGGTTTTGCTAATCACGCCGTGACGTCATCGCGCAGCGACTAGGAAGTGCTGTGGCGCGTCCTTCATTCTGCTCTGCGCTGCGGCGGCCACACTGGTTACGAAAGTCCTGTTTTTGTAGTAAAATCAGTACTATTACACTGATTCTTGGAGTGTAATGGAGTGACGGGAGTAAACAGCGGGTGGTGTGAACAAGGGAATCATCTGGGAGGTTTTAATCTGCCATTAAGTGAGTGTCAGCTGGGTTTAATAAGAGTTATGTCGCCTCTTATCAGCTGCCTTCTCTAGGGAGAACTGAAAGCTATTGTAGCTTGTGGATTTATTGCTGTTTAATGTTAAACTGAGCCTAATACAATTGTGAAACAAGTTATAATAAAAAATAAATAAAAGTTACTGTTCTACAGCTTTTAGGATATTGTAAACATATAGAAACTATGGGTAAACACATGATACAAAAAACGATTTGTGCATGACTGTGTGTGGCTACAACTGTTTTCTCTACTCACAGCTACTGCTTCTCTGCTTTTAACTCACTCTGCCTTGTCATGTGTGAAATCCCTCCAAGTGCCAGGTAGTGATGGCAGCTCCAAATTCCGCAGAGAGGAAGGCCTGTTGGGATGCCAGGGACCAGCTGTGGAAATGTCTGGATGACAATGATGACAAGGCTGCAGCCTGCCAGAACTTCCAGAGCCAATTTGAGGGAAACTGTCCTGCTCAATGGGTAAACTGTCCTTTTTTTCTATACCTTGATGCATGGTTGGGTCCACATTTAAGTTTACACATGAGGTACAAATCTGGCAATCAAATAGCAAATCTTAAACAATGTTGATATTGTTCCTCAATGTAAACAAGATTATTTAAAGAGAACCCTGATAATGAAATATTGCAAGACTGCTACAATTTCTTTCTCATTCCCTTGACAGGTGAAATATTTTACAAAGAGGAGAGAATATTTGAAATTCAAGGACAAGATGCAGAAAGAAAACTTCACACTCTCTGAAGGCCCCAAGCAGCCCTCATAACAACAGAGCAGCAATCTGACAGTGTTTTCAGCCTCATTCACACCAGGATCAGACGTGCAGGCCGAGGAGAGCCGTTTCCAACGTGATTTGAAAGTAACTGTACCTCACTGTCATCCTTATTTATTTGTACAGACAAAACTGCACCCGGACACGTACATATAAACAACTCAAAATTGAAGCAGAGTTTTCATCTGTCTTTGGCTAGTTAAGTTTTTGTGCATTCAAATCAATAAATTACATGTCGATGCTTGTGGTGTGGTGATACTTATCTACTGTATTTAAATTCTAGGTCAGTGCTGCATCAGGACAAATCTCAAAAGTGTTTTGAATGAAAAAAGTTTGTGAATAAAAATAAATAAAATGATTCATAACAAACAGTGCTTTTAGTGATTTTGCTTTAATTGTCAAAGCATAAAGTGTCGTCCCTCAGTGTTGACTGTTTCTGAGGTGCATAGGAATGAAACATCAAGATACATAATTTAAAAATATAACAACTCATTTGGAAACAGACAAAGGCACGTTATTTGTATTTTACAAATCTGTATGTATTTACAAAGCTGTGTGGCCTCTGGCTCAGAGGTAACTACAGTACTGCAACCCCATTGCAATATATGAAAACTTGAGTAGGACTGAATACATTACCAAAGAAAAACACAGCAAAGGCATCTGATTCTGCCTACACTAACAATATATTATAATGTAGTTATATGAAAAGGTGTAAAAATACAGTATAAAGCATACCTTTTTTGCACACAAGATGTTTTGTGCAAACCTTTTCATACATTGACAATAGTTTCTGTGATTTTGACAGCTGATTGAACAATCTACTGCACCACACAACCGTGTACTCGCTCACACTACATACTTTAGAAACTCCCCATAAAACAATTCTGAACTGTAGCTTCCCAACAAGTTCAAACCAAACATGACCATCATGTTGCTTGACACACTTAAGGAACACATTGCATATATTTATTGACAATTACTAAAACTTGCCTGCTGGTTGATTTAATTTCAGGGTTAAAGATCATTATATTGTCATAACTTCAGTCAGCAGCAAGTAAAATCTCAGATTTCATGACTTATTATATACAGTATATTCTCATTCTTAATTGTCTTTCCAGTGTGATTCAAAGCAGCATCTGATACAGGCTTAAGACAGAGTAGTGTGTATGGAATCAAAGGCACCCTGCTAAATACACCGAGTAATGTCACAAGTGATTCTTTAAAACTGAAATATTGTAGAAGGCAGAGAAACGGATAGAAACTAAGTCTATATAAAAATGATCATGCAGCCAGTGCAATACACAATTTTCATGTAGTGACAGAGTGCAGGCTAAAACCGACAGAGGTTATAGTAAGTAACATTGTCACAGTAAGGGGTTGGATTCCCACAGATATTATGGCACAGGCATCTGGTAAAGGCTGGAGCTGTCAACAGATGTTCACAGTGTATTATGGCACAAAATCAGCTTTGGCAAAGACATCAGTTCCATATTAATAGGCCTAATTTTCCACGACAATGCAGTCAGCAGCAAAAGTCTGTGGAGAGTGTATATGCTTTCAGTTGACAGATTAAATACAAACAAGCAATGTCTCTTTAGATACAGACTGTATAGACTCATATGATTACACTTGATGTGCAGACAGCATGTGCATTATTAAGAGTAACCAAAGTCAAAGTTGACCAGCCCACCACATTGCAATGTATGTGATCATTACGTTTAAGTGCAGCAAATTTCAGCATACAAGTTCAGCAACACAGTAAAAAGGAGCTTGTCTAAAAAGGCAATGTAGCTTATTTCTATCACAATACCAGTGACTCTACAGCAGGCACGACGTGGATCTAAAACACAGTCCAGGCAGCTGGTGAAAATGTTACCTATCATTTTTCCAATTCTAAATCAAATATCAGTTCTTGATCGTCTCTGCACATTTTATTGACTCATATACTCAGTGATTGGGTGAAAACAGCGTCTCCATCAAATATCATTGATGGGGGGGGGGGGGGGGGGGGGGGAGGTCAGAGCTCCATCCTGTTGCCAGTTTCACAAAGGCATTGGGCGTTCCCTGTTATGGCGACGCTTATAATGAACAAAAATCTATTTCTAATTCGTGACTCAAAGCGAAGCATAATGTTTTCTCTCATTTTCTTCTCCTCCTCCCCTCCATCCATCTTCCTCCTCTAAGACGGATGACCAGACCATCCTCTCCACATGTGTCATGTTTTTGCTTCTCATCACACAGAAACATTGGTGCCAACTTCCTCTCTCTCTGTCTCCCATTGATTCATACCCCTTTTCTTCCCATGTGACCCCATTACACCAGTGGTTATAAGCTCCCAGTGACGTTCCTGGCCACAGCCCAGGCTGGGAACTCAGTCAGGTTGAAGAGGGGCACGCCCCACGTTGTTATGGCCAGCATTACAACTGCCACTCCGATCAGGTTCACCCCAAAGCCTGCTTTCACCTGGAGAAGACAGGACAATAATCAAAAATAGAGGCAAATGAATAACAGTATTTATCTTTAAAAAGTTGTTGTCTTCTCAGTTTATCAAAAGTTACTAAATAATATTAACCTTCAGTTCCCTGGTTATGTAATACGATCTTGGCTCACTGTACTCTCAAGCCTTTTTAGGCTGCAGGTGCACAAAGAGCATGTGACATCGTGCCTGCTTGTGTGTGCCTGTTTGTGTGCGCGTGTGTGTGTCGTACCATGTCGCTGATCTGCACGTGTCCGTAACTGAAGACAATAGCGTTGGGGGGGTTCCCGACTGGAAGCATGACCCCAAATGACACACACATGGTGGATGGGATCAAAGTGTGGAGGGGGTTGATCTTCAGAGTCTCTGACTGGAAGAATGGAAAGAATAAAATCACATTTTTTTTCATTTTATCCTGACGCTGTTAGATGCATACTTTATGTTACATATGTAACATTAGCTGCTACACAACACAGCATTTTGAATCTTATGCACATTAGATGTTGTGCGAATGCTTGTAGATATATTGATTTTGTCCAGACACTATGACTCTAGATATTTACACATACTTGAACCTATCCCTTTATTAGCCTTTTTACACTTTGTGATATGTTGTCATGATAGAGGAACGGGGCTAAGGGCGTGTGATGGAGTGTGTGTGTCGTACCAGTGCAGACAGGATGGGCAGGAAGACAGTGAGAGTTGCCGGGTTGGAGGCGAACTCTGTGACTGCTGACACCAGCAGGCAGGCCAGCAGGGTGACAGCCCAGGGAGGAAGACCACTCATGGGCTCCAGCTGCCTACCGATCCACACTGACAGCCCGGAGACCTGCATACACACACACACACACACACACATAAACACCTGACGTCTACCTGAACCACTGCTTCTTTGTTTTGCCATGCTTCATATGAAATTAGATGCACTTTAATATGAAAATAGTCTGGGTCTAATCTAAAAGATTAAATTGGGTCCTAAATCTCAATTAACCCCTAAAATGGCAAAGTTCAGTGACACAACCACACAATCACAACAATAGTACCTTACAACCAGCAGCCAGAGCATAGCCTCCTCCCACCAGGATGACGATCTCCCACGGCATCAATCTCTGGAAGTCCTTCCAGGTGATCATGGGAGCCAGAGGGTCAGACTCTGAATCACCAATTAATTGGAAAAAGAAAAAAAAGGCAAAAATTTTTTGTGTCAAAATTAAAACAGTGCTGTATTTTCCATGATTTCCTGTACTGTTTATATGTGTGACAAATATATTTTTAGTATTGCTCTATATTTTACAAGTCTGTAATTTTCTGACATTTCAAAAACAACAAAGCAATTTGGTTCTTAAAAGGGGGAAAAAAAACAAAAAGAAAAGATCAATCCAAACCAAAATAATTATTCACATTTATAATAGATGCATTCCTCATTGGACACATTTGTTGTCCAAATGTGTTGAATTGTTGCGCTGCCCTATATTTGTCATTAAATCGGTTGAAGATCATTTTATCCAGATTATATGGTTGCCTCACAAGGAGACAAATACACTGCAGGTATCTCCTTTAGGTTATGATGTTTAGAGGTTAGTAGAACATCATGTGCTGAGCAGTGTGAAACCGTGAAATGCAATAAATATCAGAGTTTTGTGTTTGTTTTTAAGATGTTGCACAACAGTTGTTTTTTTTGCTCTTAAAGCAGCAGAGGCGTCGCTGTGATCGAACGGCTTATTTTTAATTAAGCAAAAATAAAATGTGACAAACAGAATGTTATATGGATGTGGGCACAGCGCTGACCTGCGTCTCCACAGCTCGAGGGGGAGCAGGAGGAGGAGAAGGGTCTCCGGGCTGGGATGAGGAAGAGCAGGAAGCCAAGGAGCACAGACACTGTTGCGTCAGTCCTGTAGCCTTTCCTGAGAGGGGACGCATACAGCACAGGTTAAAGGTGGAGAGGAGGAACAGGTTTCTTAGCATTGTCAGTTTCAGTGGGTTTGTTTACACGAAGCCTAACATTCTGATTATGATCGTTATAAAAACTCTGGGCTGATTCGGGATCCGTTTGGTGGTTTTCAAAACACATTTATATTTAAACAGCTATTGTGTAACAGATACCTTCATACAATCAGTCACCATTGATGAATTGACTGTAATTGATGTTTGTTACACTTTGGTAACTTGAAGTTGAACGTGTGTGTGCACACATAAGTGCAGTCACTGAGACAGTCCATAGATTCGGTCTACGTGCATTTCTGTTTTTGTGTAGCTGACAAACTGGACAACGGTTCACTGTCTGAGCACTAACACGTTACAGACAAACAACATCATCTTGCTGTGGTGTGTGGTGTGTAGACTCACTTCTCAAAGAGAGATGTCCAGCCGGGCACAAAACCCGGCTCTCTGGTAAACCACAGCAGAGTCATCAGGATGAAGAAAACACCAGTCACCACCTCTGGGTAACTGGGACACACACACACACACACACACAAAACCCACAAATAGACTGTAAGCAACTTTATTTCACAGAAACTCTGAGATCTTTCTACTCCTGATGTTTTCACTGCAGTTCGACTGTATCTAGATGAAACATGGGACACACTCTCATTGAGCAAAGCACATACACACCTGATGGGTCCCAGTTTCGCGTACTCCTCCTGAATTCTCCTCTCTGACAGTATCTCTCTCCTGGTTTTCCGTTTCTTACTCAGCGAACATGTTTCCCTAAAGCTGAACGCACAACGACAATAACAGCGTCAACCACACACTTGCCTGACGCACACTCGGCATTGTCCCTGCAGGCACAACAAAAACAACATATGTCTGTGCAGCAGACAGAGGGATTATCATGAGTGTGTAATTACAAGACGGGAATAAGTGGAGATGTCAGACACACACAACGTAATCCCATATAAATATGGCTTCTGGCTGAACGACATGCAGCACAGGATACACAAAAACATGGCAACACTCACTTGCAGCCGAGGAAGAGGAAGTGCAACCAGAGCCAGGTGAGGACCAGCATGATGATGGCGATGGGGAAGCTGAAGATGAACCATGTGCCGAAGTTTATCACCTTTGCATCTGGATAACGACTGGATAGACAAAGTTAGAATGAAACACCACTGTGTACGATGCAGTTTATCAGGAGTGAGAAGGGCTGGTGAAAAAAATGATAAATAGATTGTGTATATGAAGTACACAAAAAGATGAAAATCATCATAGGGTCAGTATCATGCAGACTAATAATCTGTAAAGTGAACTAATGATCATTCATCTGAAATGCACTTATTGCTCTAACAATCACTCAGTCCCCACTGTTAAGTGCAATGATGATGATGATGATGATGACGACGATGATGATGGTGATGATGATGATGATGATGATGATGATGATGATGATGTGTACTGCACAAACAACTGCACTATCCTTTCAGGCATCAATAACTTTAATAACTTTATTATGCAGTAGCAAGATAATGACCCACATCCATAGGTTAGAAGAATTTAAACCAAACCATACAATGTATGTGCAGGATTGGATTTTACAATAGGATCTAAATGAACCAAAATCTGCAATGAAGAAACATGGATTTATTGGCTGGACTTTTCTGATATTAACTACTGATGGTTCTCATTTACACACAGTTTGAATATATGGGACTAGATCTGACCAAAAACGCACACACACAAATCAAAACCTGACCTTTGACCAACACGCTGCAAAATGAAGGGTGCAATTCTGCCAGGCTTAGAGCTGCGGCCGGAGGAAATCGGCTCTGTTGGCTAAATAGTTTGATCTCAGACCCCATGTGCACCCTCCCACACGCTGAGTCAGCATGAAGTCCAAAACAATGCAGCGGCCAAGAAATAGCCCAATCCACAAACACATATGTACATTTACAACCACAATATTTCCTGATCTTAGACGGACAGAGGTCACTGGTGGTTGCGTGGTCAGCCACTCAAACTCATCGCACAGATCAACGTGTGCATGTGCGTGTGCTCGCGCATGTACCTACGTGTTAAAATGCTCGGAGAAGATGAGGTTGGTTGACGTGCCGGTGATGGTGATGAGCCCTCCAATGGTCGCAGCATAGGTGATGCTGAGCGTCAGGCACTTGCAGATCATGTGGTCCCTCTTGGTTGGGTACTGGGAGTCTCTCCTGGCCTTCACCCGCTTCACGTTTGGGATTTCAATCGCAACCTATGAGAGAATGAGATAAAGAGATGGAGAGAAGGACATTGGAAATTTATTGCAAATTGTATAACAGCAAAATGTGCAGTAGGTATTTCTGTTTCCAGCAACCTTTCAGTAACACAACTGTCTCAGTGACTGATACTATAATGTTCATACCTGTGGCAGGTGCCCATTAGTCTGTCTAACGTAGTCCTGGTCCAAGACTGTCTTCAGACCCAAACCATTTAGCTCCCCAGTCTGTACCTGAGAACAGGATAAATACACTTCTCTTACAACACATTTTTAAACACATATTTCTCAGCAGAAAAATATACCAGGAGTCTATCAGTCACCTCACTTAGTGTGGACAGCTCCTGTTTGGTACAGTCACTGCAGGAGAGAGGAAAATGATAGAAATAATCAAAAACAAATGATGATAATGATGAATAAATAACAACAATAGATAAATAATAACAAGATTAATAAATATAACAATAATAAAGAATCTTAAATAAATAAATAGAAACATATAACACACACACACACACACACACACATACACACATGTACCTGGTGTTTCGATAGAGGAGCTCTAACTGGTTCTTGTCCAGGTTCTCCTGTTTGTCTGAAACAGCTGTCGACAACAACATTCACTATGACAATGTTACAGAAGAGTTGGAGTGAAACTTAATTGGACCTGTCATCACAGTTTTCACTGTCTGTGTGTGTCTGTGTGTGTATGTGTGTCACAGACAGTATACTATACTATACTGTAAGCGTGTGTTTAATGTCAGCCCAACGTACTGCTGTCGTCCTCCGGGGGCTCTGCGGTTTCGGAGTCGTCGTGGCTGTCGGCCAGGCCGGTGCAGATGAGCTGCTGCAGGACGGCCTCAGCTATGGGCATCACCATGGCTGTGGTGGACGTGTTGCTGAGCCACATGGACAGAAACACTGTGCAGCACATGAAGCCCAGCACCAACCTGAATGACACAGGAAGTGGGACGCTCACAAATGTTTGTTGTGATATTTCTAACTGTGGGAGAACTACAGGAACTGTTGACCTTTGCAACAGCAGTTGGTGTGCGTATTTGTGTGTACTGTTCTGGAAACTGTGTGTGTCGCTCACATGCCCGGCTTGGCCCCTGCTATCATCACCATGCGCAGAGCGATGCGTTTGTGCAGGTTCCACTTCTCTATGGAGGCTGCCAGGCAGATGACTCCCATCAGCAGCAGGGTGGTGTCTTTACAATACTCAGCTGCCACCTGGACACACACACACACACACACACACACACACACGCACACACACACACACACACACACACACACAAACACACACACACACACACACACACAAAGCTAGTTTTGGTTTATTGCTATTTCTATCATTGCCATAAATATTATTTTCTCACAATCTTACCAAAGCCCCGTAAATAAAATACAGAATCCAACAGAATAGCTGCACAAAGATAATTAAATGAGATAAAAGCGCAAATAATTCAGTAAGTACAGGTTGTATACACTGTAACTGTAGTGCTTCATACAGGCATCTAGCCAGTGGTCAGTGGTGGGTACATGTGGGGAATTTGGGGGGGGGGGGGGGGGGGGGGGGG
>JAFBJQ010000531.1:263623-279205 GCA_016785345.1 Trinectes maculatus | reverse complement strand
GTATTAGGGGAGACTGGAGGGGACCATTACAGACTGGAAATGTTGCATAAATCTCTCTGCTGGTATATTTCAGGAGTGACAAGAGGCTTAGAGCAGGGTTAACCGGCAGTTTTTAATCAGGCAACTGTTAGTCAAGGCGATTTGGTCACATGAGCCACACAACTCCCTTTTTTATGTAATGCTGATAAGTGAGGTAAAGAGGACGGGGGGGGGTGGAGGGGGGTGGAGGGGGGTTGACTTTCAGAGAGAGGAAACTAAGATGGTAAGTGTCAATCATAAGTAAAGAAAAGAGTGAGTCAATGAAGTTTAAATGGATACATGATGATGATGATGATGATGATGATGATGATGATGATGATGATGAGTACTGGGTTTGTCTACATGCTCCTGAGAGTCATGGCTGATTATAATGACGACACCTTGGGTTTACACCAACACAATAAACTATAACTGCACAGATACAATAAGTCCGTTGCCAGTCCATTGACACATGATGCCCCCTTTTTACTTGGAAACTCAACAGTTGCCGCACCTCAGTGCAGTCCACAACACCTAAAGCCCTTTCACCCATATTCTTCCTGATCTAGACTTACTGTACATGCACATATACATTCAGCAGTCTGATCAGCTGACTCTTACACCCACCACTGTAAATACATTGTAACAGCCGGATATCCCGGTGTTTACAGCCTGCCACGATTAATCCGCAGTGTTACACAGTTTGTATAAATAAATAAACCGACCACACTGCTAACGAGTTTGAAACAAAATGATCCTTGTATGGCGACATAAAAGACATTTAAAAAAAGTACCTCTGCACCTGTCTCTTATTGTACTATGATTGTTATTAGCTAAAGGTAAGTTAATTAAATCAAATGATTGACTGCTAAAGTGTTAAAGATACCATACATGACTCACCTCGCTGGACTTGAGTACCCCGAAGAGCGGGTAGAGGAAGGCTGGGACCAGAGCAGCAGCACCCAGGGGAACGGCCTCTGACACCCAGTAGACCGCCGTCACCATCAGCACGTAGGCACAGCATGCCTCCTGCACGCAGCAAGCAGGACAGTGAAGCGTATACACACATAAAAACACACAGGCACGTGCTTGTGCACATAAAAACATTTGTTTTAAAATGACATTAGAAACATTGTCACACAAAAAAATCCAGGAATCGGTGACTGATGAGAACCAAATGTCATTTTCAATCTCAATCTCTAGTATGTATATGTTTATGGTCCAAAATGGCACATTGTTTATGAAGAAACACACACACTATAACAAAAACACAAATTTAATCTGGTTATGGTTATATAATACCAACATACCAGTCCTTCATGCCACTCAGTTACAACAGCAGCAGGCTCAATAGCTAAAGAGGAATCTCGTGACATTTAAAAATCATTCATCTTTTACAGTCATCACAAATTACAAATGACCATGATCCTCCATAGTGTTTTATTTCTATGCAGCTTTTCTTAATTTTTAATTAATAAAAGCAGAGGGAGGAAAATTAGCAGCAGGGCTCCAGCACCAACAGCCATTCAAACCATGGACACGACTAATGTCTCCCACAGGACCCCTTTATATGAACTGCACCTTTATCGTTTGACTCATGACACAGGTTTCATTGTCAGTGTTCTAAAAAAAACGACCGTTATGACCTTTCTTTCTAAAAAAGCACATTCACATAAGAGCTTGACCCCCATGCAGCACAGTTCATATCAGCTTAAAGCAGGTGCAGGTATCGACGTGAACGTCAGGTGACAAGTCACAAGACAAGAAATTGTAACATCTTAATACCAAACGAATTTTGAGGTCATTTAGAGACTGTGTAATTACAGTATGAAAATTTAAAAAAAACATAAATAAGATTATTTTAGGTCCAGTGCGAGATCATCTGAGAGATTGACAACGGTTGCCACTAAAGCCACAACCTGTGTTGTCCTTTACTGTGGGTTAGACTAGGCCCTATGTTAACCCCCCACACACACACACACACACGCACACACAACAAACACTAACTGTATACTGTCTCAAACACACCTCCATTCAGGAAACGTGAGGTGGCTGCCAGATAATGTGATTAACCACTGATTGATCATTAAGGCCAAGATGAATGGAGGGTGGATAAGAGAGTTAGGCATTAGGGAATAAGGAATAAACAAATGAATGAATAAACACACAAACAGATGATCTGATTCACTGGTCACCGATTATTGATTATTGGCCTTTGTCTATCAGAGCACAGTTGCCACACACAGGCAGCAGCTTCAAACGCCATCTGTGCTACTTTTCCCCTCTTTTCCATCTTTTGAGTTGCGACGTGCTGAGTAAGCAGAGGGGCGGGTTATCACAGAGAGGCTGATGCAACCTCTGCGATAAGCAGACTTTATACTGAGACCTGTCAGGAGACATTTTTGGTTCATAGTGAAGGAGACAGCGACTGAGACGAACATGAATTAGTGGAAATTTGGTGACAATGTTTGCGTGACAATTACACAATACAATCCCTAAATTGCTTAGAAACCCGTAAATCAACAGGGTGGTTGTTGTTAAATGCTACAAAGAAACAGTACATACTGAAAACAGTGAAGTGATGCATCCACATTAGGTTAGTGTTCTATCACAACGTGCAACAGAAGCTCATTGATTGTCTCATCAGCTCCCTGTTATCTGTGGTCAGGCTCGGACATGGGGGTGAACACACAGTGTCATAGAGACGCCTGATTAGGTCACAGCTGCTCTGGAAGATCTCTGAACCAATCAGCAGAAAACTAAAAGACTCCTCCAACTGACAGATAGCACAAGTGCATGCGCGCACACATATACGCACATGCACATGGTGTCCTGAAGCTCCATGAAGCACGGTCCCGTCCCTGTGCACCAGTTGTTGGATGCATTAGAGAGGAGGTAGTGGACAGTTCCATCAGAACAGAGATGGAGAGATGGTGGAGATGGTAGAGGAGTTTAATGACACGGACATCAACTGACTCAACAACCTGATTCAGAAGATGTGAGTCCAATGATGTTATTAGTCTTGCAGGGACTAATTTGGACCCAATGATGGCGCTACATAATAGGTCCAGGTGCTCAGCAAAGTTATTACAAGTCATCCGAAATGACATGAGAGTCCCGCTCATGTTTCGAGTACGACTCTACGTGGAATTCGATGTGTCCCTTACTGGCTCTGACCTGGCCTGACTGCACCCAGCAGATGTTCCGTCCTGCTGCAGCTGGACACACTGCCACATAACACGCAAACCACACACACACACAGTGTCACTCGGAACTTTCTGTCACATTCCTGACACCGCCTGGGGTCCCTGTTGTCGTAAGTGCACCACACGGGGCCAAAATCCAGCGAGGCGGTATGTGGATTATATAACTTAATTGACTGGACTGTTTCGTTCTTTTTCTTTGTAGCGAAGCTTTTGTTCTGTTTCTTCTTTTCTTGGCCTCATACTGTGTCACCTACTCTGCTGCCAAACATCCGCCGGTCCTGACATTGTAGTGGCTGTGCTGATTGGCTGACGGTCAGCATGGTCTACATGGTCGAATGGGAAACAGGTGATTTGCTGACAACGTGAAACTATGATTGTAAGTACAGAGTTGAAGAAGGATATTCACATTTATAATAAACAGAGTTGTTGATATATATTTCATTTCGTACTACCATTGTTTAATAGGTTCAACTAGGAAAACAAGTTCAAAACCACTGTTTTAAATGGAGTATCTATTCTCCTGGGTGATTTACAGAGTCTCTGGAACTGGAAATGATTCAGAACAGTGGTAATTACTCTCTGGGTTTGCAAAGCTCGTCCTGGGGGTGGGAGGTGGGGGGGTGGGGGTGTTCAGAGAAACAGAGGCTTTTCTGTGACTTGATTGTAAAGGTAGTTCATGAAAGGCACAGACTGGGGATAAAGTGGAGCCTTCTGGACCTTGGACTTTAAGAAAAAGATATTTTGAAACCAGATTATTTGGGCCTGAACCTTGTCACTGTCTTTGACAGTTATGTGAACACATGCGCACATGCATCACGATAAGTGCTTTTCACAATACTGACGGGTGAGAGAGTTTGGAAATCACACAAATACAGTGTCAGAAGACACATGTTGCACCAAAGCACATCACAACATCACATTTCAACTACACACACACTCATAGTGTCATGCTGAAACAAAACTTTGTTCAGCATATGATTTTCTCCTCACACACACTTCAGCAGCTCTGTGTCCGGGCAACACTCACTAACTCACTTCTTCTAAATAGGGTGACTGTACAGATTGGATTTGTGCAGACTAAAATAATCCTATTGTTTCCTGTGCAATTTCATCTGCATGTGGAAAAGTTTCTAAGACACAGACAAAAAGAAAGTAATAAGACTAAATGGAGATGGATTTGTCTCACTCACCCTCTCCCACTTTGCCTTTTTGCCAAAACACTCATCTCCATCTCATCAACATGTCGGGACATCTCCTCCACACACACGTGCGCACACACACGCACACACACACACACACACACAGCTCAGCTGATGATCAGGACAGACAGCTCAGTGACAAGCATCAAAAGAAGACATTGTGCCTTTTGACTGATTCATTCTCTTTCTTTCTCTGTCTCACACACACACACACACACACACACACACACACACACACACACACACACACACAAATCCCATCAGAAGACTACAGCCATTAGCAGCAACCAGGAGGGTCATCTACACATCAGCTGGAGGCTTTGTTTACAGCAGGTCAGCTAGGTATTTATCAAACCTAAACTTTATTTATAATGACTAACTTAAATGTGTCTCAGTAAAACAGCAAGATAGTTTTGCATAACATGTATTGTATTTTTATTTACACTGGAGTTGCTGCTGCTTTTGCTGTTTTGTGATATGTATGTACAGCTATAGCAACTCTGGTTATTGTTTAATATAGAGTAAAAAGTTTGTCCAGAAAATGATACTGTTTATCCTCTATATATTTGAGGATGCATACTTTCTTTCTCAATGCATACTCCACATATTTCCATTTCAAGTATTTTAAGTATCTGTGCTTTTATTTTGTCAAATAATTAGTTCTACTTCAATAATAACAAGAACAACAACAACAATAATAATAGAAATACAGTAATAATAATAATAATAATAATAATAATAATAATGATAATGTTGACTCACGCTGGTGGGGTGGATGAGCGGTAGGGGAAGCAGGGACAGCGGGATGAACACGACCACGATCAGATTCCTCGCCTTCCACAGCTTCCTGAACAGATCCATCCTGGCCGCGGCCTTCAGCCTCATGGGTGACCCGTTACTCTGGATGGTACCGGCCACAACTCAGCAGAACCGGGCGTGAGGGCTTGCAACAGGACCAGTATCGAACCACCACTGACCCGGGAGAGCTGGAGACCAGAGCTGCGTCTTGGCTGCGTCTTGGCTGTGCGCTTTTACGCACAGTCTGGATCTGACTGTCTGTGTGAGGCAGGTGAACCCTCATGAACTGTGTTCTCTCTCCCACCGTGTCCGAGCCCACTCTCCTCCTCTGCTGCTCTGATGCCCTCGCAGACACCAGGTGAGGCGGCCGGTGCATTTATGAGTCTGGATTGTTATGCTAATTAACCTGCGCTTTGCGCCACCCTCACTGGCTGCGGCTCGACCAATCAGGGTGGTGTGAAGTTTTGCACAGGGGGTGATCTGAACTCTATGTGAGGGAATGATATCCGGATCCTTGATACAATAAAATAATGATAATAATAATAAAAACAACAACAATAATAATAAGCCAAAAACAGGAGTTCGGGGTATTACTTAATATAAAGATACCGAAGTTATAAAAGAACAATAATAAGAAGAAAGATAAAAAACACTCAACTATTGCAGCAAACACATTAGCGGTCTAGTGTGTTTATAACAGTTGCCATAATATGTCAATGATTGTTCTGATTTAAGTCACGCAAACGCAGCATCCCTCGGTCATACACTGCCCTCTAGAGGTTAAAGTGTGTCTGTGCCAGTGAGTAGAACAGCACCCGGTATTTAGTATTTACAGGGATTATTTATTGGGTAATGGAAGAGGTTGGAGCCCCTTAAACATGTTGAGCATTTTTATAAAGAACGCAGCATTGACCAGCTTTTTCTCCATTGTGGAATGAGGATTAATTCTTCTCCAGCAAACCATAACCAACAAACAAGGAGACGAATTATTCACTCAATATCAATGTATGTGTGAGAGTGGGGAGGAAGAAATTAGATGTACCAACATTATAAGGACATGGGGATGAAAGAAATGTACTTTTTTATGTAGAAGCAACATGTCAATGTCAGTGTGTGTCTGCATTCTTCATTGGGCATTGTGTAACTGAATCCCTGATAACTAATTCTCTCTAAACCTCTTTTAGTCTTAAAAGGTGTAAATGGTTTCAGTCAAACTTAACATAGTTCTGTGTGTGTGTGTGAGTGTGTGTGTGTGTGTGTGTGTGTGTGTGCGTGTGTGTGTGCGTGTGTGTGTGTGTGTGTGTGTGTGTGTGCAGGGAGCTGTGGCAATTTTTTTTTCACTTAGTAACACAGGGATGAAAACACAACATGCCGTTACTCTGGGGTCATTTGCAACATGGTGTGAACTCCGTCACTATACAGTCTCATCTCGTCATCATCTCCTATAACACATATGATATTATTATCTCATTGACGCTACATTAATGTAAACCCTTTACATTTTCACATGTTGGATAATGTCATATCTGAGAAGGAGCTGTCCAGCTAACTGTGGTGCTGAGTACCATTTACATGTACCCACTGTGTTCTCCTGTTAATGTTTAATGGCGGCTGGCAAACATCTCCTAAGTACATTACTAAGTACATTACTACATTACGCGGCATTAAACGACATCACAACAATCATTATTATTATAAGTATTATTACAATAAAACACAATAATACAGTATAACGTAATACATATTATACTACTGCAATATTCTGTCACATCTTTACTGTTTTTGATGGCATCAACGAAGGATAACCACAAGATAGCGCTATAGCCCTCCCTAGGTTAGACTTACAGGCGCCACAGTATATCATCTTGTAAAGAAATTTCCTGTATAGAACAATAGGTAATAGGTGATAAGTTGTTTACCATTTTAACAGTTTAATGTTAAAAATGTCATTATAAGCAATGTGGTACTATAAAATGTTATTTTTTTTTCATTAATTTCCTAGTCCAGGTCAGACATTGTTGTCCATCATACGGGAGCTTTTTAAAGCCTCATCCTTGGTGTTGCTGATGGATGAGAGGGAGCCATCCCTCTCCGGATTAAAGCTTAGTGAAAACCTCAAATGTAAACAGACACTTAACGGCAGATTCTAGCAAACTCTAACCTCAGATTAGGAATCAAATCCAAAATACATAAAACAGACAAACACACCACCACAGGCAGACACACAGGAACTCACACTTGAGTTCGGGAATCAAATCGAAATCCATCTCAGTCGGATGTCAACCAGATTCACAGCACTTTAACCTTTAGCTGTGACACAAACAACATGATTTGGACTTCATTCATTTTCATGTTTTTATGCTTAATATCTTTTTGAGTTTTTGATATTTTGAGCTATATGCTGCTGTCCACTCACTGACATTTCTTGGAACAATATCTGATCACTGTCTCAGTGGTCCCTGACTGTCGCTGCAGCCAGGTCCTGTGGTGTAGTTCAATTGGAAGATCAGACAAGCAACAGGGGGTCCCAAAGTCTCTCAGAGTCTCGCTGCACGTTCACATGTTTATCTGTCTGGCTGCTTATTTCTAATCTGCGACTGCTGCTCAGCTTCCAAATCAACATCAAAGCTGCGGGGAGTCACTTAAACCCTCATTGGACAGACTTACAACAAGCTCAGTGTGTCTGTCTGGAGAGGTGAGCAGTGAGCTGTGCTTTAAACAAGCACCGATTTGTCTTCTTTGGTTTCATAGACTTCTTTTTTGTTTTCTTCCTGTTCTATCATCATAGTGCAGTGATGTCCCAGTTTCCCCACAGAGATCAATAACGTTCTATAATTTCATCTCTCATCCTACAACTAGCCTACACTCCAGTTCTAAGCATCTCAAAATCAACCAGACAGTGTAGCATCTCTGTTTTTCTTTCAAATCTTCAATAAACCAATAATTATGTGCATTTTTTTTAACAAACTACTTTAAGTGCTCAAGTACATTTAAAGGGCACCTCAGCAATGTTTCCTGTTGGAGGATTATTCCCCAGCTGGTCCAGGGATTTGAACCAGTCGCCTTTCACACCCCAATTTGACCTACCTGCCCTTCAAATCCCCTCCCTGTCTCATTTGACCCCTGTCATCTTTCTACTGAGTCAGATGTGATTTGGCACAGCAGTAATCAGAATAAGAAGCTCCAAGACGTCTCTGGTGCTGTTAGGGGGGGAAGAAAGTGGTAAATGTAGATTAATTAAAGCAGAAATAAGATGAATCCAATCAGAGGAGATGCTTCAGTCTACAGTTCCCCACTGGGCTGAGGAGTTGTTTACTGTTGTGATGATGTTGTGATAGTGAAAATGGAGTTGTGTGCAAAGCAAAAGTTTGTAAAGAAGTTGGTTGACTTTGCTCGCACAAACCCAGCAGGAAGTGAGCAACAGATTCTCACATCTAAAACAATGAGTGTGGCATATAACATCATTTAGCAGCTCCACGGACCCTGATTTTAACAAAGCACAAACCTATGAGCATATATATATATATACTTTCCTAGAAATCAAGGGCCTTATTAGCCCCTGATTTCTAACAAGACTGTGTCCAGATCTCAGTCACTGAGCTGCTGCCACAGATTTCTTGAGCCCCATTGAGCTGGGCTGTCTCGTCCTAAGCTGTTCTTACAGGTAAAGTTCCTCAGTCCTGTTTGGCCCTGCATATTTAGCTCATGCAGTGGTACAGGCATACGCATATCTACGTAAATATACAAATCATTGCATGTGGTGAACATATATAGGGGCGGATGCAAATATGCATGAGTGCATGCTACACAAATACATAAGAATACAGCATGCATATGTGTGCGTGTGTGCATTAACACAGCAAAGAGAGAGTCAGACAAAAGATGCAAACAAAGTGTGAGAGTGCGTGTTTGCATAAGCTAGTATATTGTGTGTTAATGTGCTGTGATTCTCCATTATATGACAGACTTTAAATGTTTTGATATTCCTCAGTTTCCTGAGTTAGCAATGATTTGACCAAACCACTTGCATCATGAAATATAAGTCGCAGGAATATGACAGTATACAGGACAAAAATGTGCTGACTCGAAATTAGTAAACTACTGACCAGGGGGTTTTGAAGACAAGGTCAGATCCAAAGCGCAGAGTCCAGAGGTCATGTGGTTATACTGGTTGAGTGTGGGGAACATACCGAGAGGTAGCAGGTGATCCTAATAACAAAGGATAACAATTAGACTGGCAGCCAGGAAGTGAACAATACTAAGCGCTGGATACCACTCATAGTTGCCAATAAACATCTTTGTCTTTAAAGGGAAAACATACATCAAGTTTAACTTGTGAATGTCTGATCTCTTTCTGTATTGTCTCCCTGTGTTGTGTCATAACACATGGCGGCTCACATGCTGCCAGCAGACGCCCACATTCTGCTTAGTGCCAGTCCCGTTTGTTTGCACAACTCTTTCCTGTAGTATAGTTTATAATTCATATCGCAATGGTTTATTGATGTAGAAAATGCGGCTGATAGCAATTTAAGGAAGGTGCCATATATTATTGATCGTGTTTTGTGCTGTTTGTGCGAGTCACTGATAATTACCATCTGACTATTATCAGTCTGTGAAACATAACCTACTGCAGATGGGGGGAAAAAATGTATTTTAATATATTGTGTCTCTCGGTGTGAAAGTGTATTTCACACTTTTCACACCGAGTAAAAACTTTTACTTGAGAAATGACATATTTTTTGGGACACGTGTCTAAAACCAAAGATGTAAATCATTAAGTTTGTTTTGGACAAGAAATTAGTTGAATTAATGTGAACCCCCCAATACCACATGACTTGATATGAAGACAAAACAAGTTAACTTTAGTAAATTCAGTAAATAGTAAATACAACAATTTACCCTTATAGTAAATAGTGGATTTGCACACTGAGTGCTAACTCATCACTCATCACATGTTACGCTCACACTTCCTAGATGCCTGGAACTTCCTTTTGTCTGTCTCTGGTTCACAGTGACAGGATAGTGGTATTTTAATATTAAAAATCCTCACCCGGTGGATTCAGACTTTGATGGCTTAAAATAAAATCTTGGATCAGGCCTCTGAAGCCTTCCCTGTGTCCACTTTGGCAAAGCCGCGGCTGTAAATAATGTACAGAGCCCACCGCATCTCCATTTAGACGCTGAACATTTGACAAATGGCAGTTTTCTCAAGCTAAAAGTGTCGGGTCTCACTTTGTCTGTCTCTCTTTCCCCGTCTTTCCTCCCGTCTCCCTGCTGCTCTCAGGGTAGCGCGCTCCACATCTTCCTCTTTTCCCTTCTCTCCCCTATTTTTGGTCCCGCATGCATCAATTATTCACATCCTTGCACAGACTACATCAAGAGATGCCCTGGTCATCGTATTACACCTGAGCATCCACCTATGATATACAGTACACAGGTCGCGCATGAGGATGCACATACACACACTTACACTAAGCACAGAGATTGTGCACACACTCAGATGCGGAGGGGGAGGCAGACAGCTACTGTAGTCACGTTTTTCATCACATGGATTAATGCAAAAAAAGCTACACACACACACACACACACGCACACACACACACACACACACACACGCACAAACCCTGTAGCTCAATGCTTGGCTCCTTTCCCAGACATCAGTGACCACAACAAAATGTCTGGTTACGAGACTATTAAAAAGCATGTAAGAATATTTTATTTGTGGATATGATGCATTTATTTTCTCATATAATGAGAAAACAAGCATCATGTGATTATGGTATGCAAACAATGGTTACTCCTATACGGTTCTGTTACATTCCACTGGCGCAAAAGTGGCACACTCACGCACAAGGTTAACCATCACAGTGAATGATATCAGAATATTACACAAAGGGGATCTTGCTGGAAGGCAAATTGTTTCAGTCTGACTTGAAATGAACTTTTGAATTATACATTATACAATAAGCAAGTGCTGCAGGATGCTGAGTGTTGCTGTCATGGAGAATTGACCTAAATTAGCCATCTATACGTTCACATCGCACTGTCTAAATGAATTTATTGTCATGTAAACAGTTGTTTTTGAACCCATCTCCCAACAGGAGCTCAATAATACCAGTCAACTTCCTTAACACCTCGCTGAGATTTTATTTCAACTGAATCTATACTTCCGATGTATACAGTATGTGTGTGTGTGTGTGTGTGTGTGTGTGTGTGTGTGTGTGTGTGTGTGTGTGTATCCATGTATAATGCTTTAATCATAGTCCCAACATGGTTGTGTTTATTTATTGATTATGTAGCCACTGTGCTCATGTTGTGCAGTTTATTGTGCATGTGTTGCACAAACGAGTCAACTTACTATGTAATCACCTAAATACAACAGCAATAAATTGTCTGCTTGAGGTGAGGAGATCCATCCTGCAGCCTGGTGCTGTGGATCTAACCCTCCAGTGTGTGACCTCCCAAAAGTCAGGTATTATTGATTGAAATATCGACTGACACCTTAAACGACCGATACACTAATGCACATTGTGGAGAGAGAGAAGCAGGGCGAGTGAGGGGCAGCGAGGGAGAGGACGGCAAGCAGGACTATGGGGACTTAAGGCTGCATGAGTTACAGCTCAGCTCAGCACAGCTCAGCGAATGAGTTAGTGTTATGCAAGAGCTCAGTCAGCTGGAGATCAGGGAGGGAGGAGGGGGAGCCAGCTCAGGGAGGGAGAGGAGGAGGCTGGAGGGGAAACAGCAAGTGAGCAGAAAGGACGCAGATGACAGCTGGAGCGACCATATACGCACACACACACATTGCACACATGTGATCACACACACCCACACTCCTTCACTTCATCTGTTTCTCTCTCGTACCTCCGTGCAGCACGGCAGCATCATGAGCGGCAGCAGCACCAGGGGATGTTTCCTCCATCCACTGAGGAAGTGAGGGGAAATTAAAGGACAGAGGAGGAAGACAGGTGAAGAAGACACGTTAGAAAAAGAGGAGAAGCAGGAGGGGACGAGTGGAGAGCAGCAAACTTTCCTCTTCATCCTAACGCCTGACCATGAGGCTCTGAGCTCCTCTTCCTCTCACAGACCCCCTCATCATGTCTCCAATAGTGTGCTCCAGCAGCACCCACATCCGGATGCTGCTGTGTCCCCTGCTCTGTGCACTGGTCCTGGCTCAAGGATCCACACTCAGTGCACAGGGCGTGCCGAGCACCAGTGCCGCGTCTGTGCCGGAGGACTGGACCAGCACCACCGTCCAGCTGCAGCCAGACCTGCAGACTGAAGCCCAAACTCTGACTGAGGCACAGACTGAAGCCCAGACTCTGACTGAGGCACAGACTGAAGCCCAGACTCTGACTGAGGCACAGACTGAAGCCCAGACGCAGAGCATCACCAGCAACTACACAGGTGAGTGTGTCTGCCAATCGCGGACGTTTAAAGAGTTTGCAGATTTAAATCAACCAGTTATTTAGCCCACGATAGAAAGTGACGAAAATGAATCGTCCAAAACGATCAAATGTTTTGTGTGCAAAAACAAAATTCCACAAAATTTAAATTTTAATATTAAATACAGAAATAGTTGATGTTTTTACCTGGGTTCCCACTGGCCTCAATTACAATGTGCAGGTTCATGAAAAACATCAGACTTCATAAAAATGTACCTGTTGTGTCTGAGTGTGTTTCAACATTGACTCTTTTTCAATGTTTAACATGACCCCAACCTGATTTTTCTAACCCTCATGTGAACCTTGACCTTGACCTAACCTTAACCCCAAACCTATAAGCCCCACACTCACCACTATTACTGGGCTTCCTAAAGTATCATCAGCAAACTCTAGTCTTCTGAGAGGTCTGAGATCGCCCCATCGCACACTGCATCCAAAAAAAAAACACGTTTCCCAATGTACTGGGTGCATTTTTTTTTAGCAAGTTTACAATTAGTAACATTAAAAGTATAATATGTTTATGGTTGTCTTGAGTATATAATGACAAACTTGAACATCTTTACATTTGTGCACACAATTAATTGTGCACAGTTTGCATTAGTCCATGCATTTGGCTTTGTGTGTGTGTGTGTGTGTGTGTGTGTGTGTGTGTGTGTGTGTGTTAGTGAGAGAGAGAGTGCACAGCTCGCACGACTTCACCTCCACTGGTGCATGAGCTGCCTTTCTCTCCTCCGTCCACTCTCTCTGTTTTCTCCTCTCTGTCTACACTTCTCTCTCTCGTCCCACTGTTTATTTTCTCCTCTGTCTCATCCGTCTCTCTTTTTTTTACTAATTGCTTTTTTTTTACTAACTTTTTCATCTCCCTTCACTTTGACTCTCTCACACTGTGTTTTCCTCTGACTTTCTCCTCTTACTCTGTCACTTCTCTTTTCTTTATCTCCATCCACTGCTTTTCATTCTCATTCTTCTACCATTTGTTCTTATGTCTCTCACCCTCCTTCTTCTTCCATCCTCACGTGTATGCATTAATAGCCTAATGCGGGGGACAAAATTCAAACCTAACGTGACTGATACGCACACATAACGCAGACACACACACACACACTCACACACATCGGAAATGCACTTGGCCCAAACGACAACAATCTTCTTAAAGATTTAGAGAATAAACCCAGTTGCTCGTTTCATAAAGGCAGCTCTGTCTCTGACAGAGCAGGAATAAGCACATTATACTTTAATAACACACAAACACACACACACAGACACACTCAGGTGATCAGCTGGCTTGCCACATCACACCACATGCATGAATTACGCCAGCTCACTGTTTTTACCTGAAAAAGCTTTATCATTTCCATAGCGACCTGTTTATCTTTTAAATCAGTATTTGAACTGCACAGTTAAAGCTCTCCTTCAAATTGCCTATTTTTATAACATGCATGTGTAATTAGACTGATTATACATACATGATCGAGAGTATAGTAGAATACAGTACTGAATGATTAAAGCAATTACATGAGACTATATCCAGTGCCGGAAAGTGTTTTTTGCAGTATAGTAAGGTGCATTGCCACACCAGGGGTCAGAGGTCAACTAGAGGATGGTAGTGATTCTGTGTTTGACTCATGGTCTCTTCGATATATGTGAATGTTCTGACCCTCAGAGCGCTGGATCAAAGCAGAGCTCTCAGACTCTGTCAATACGACCGTGACTCAGATTCTGCTAGTCCAGGAATTCTCGCTGCCCTTCCTGGAAGTAAACTGATCAGAGACCTGCTATTGATTCATTTGTTTATAACTGCACCTCATTCAACACCGGACTGCATAACTTGCCCTGTAGGTTTGTCTTGTTCTGTTATGTTAGTATTGTTATTATTATTATCATAGTGATGATGTCAAAGCAGCTATTTCGGCTTCAGGGAAGCCGTAAGCCTCAACATTACCACGATAAGACTCTCGCACACTGTCTGAAAGTCACGGTTACATACAGTATGCCAGTTACTCAGCAAGTGTCTGATGACCCCCACTCCATTGATGTATACATGTATGTGTATTGAAGCTCTATAGACCTTGATGTATAAAATAAATATTTTAGACTAATGTGACCTTTGGAATAAAATCCTGCACCAATGTTGTGTTTGAACCACCACCATTGACTTCACGATGACAACAAGCCGCTTACTCCTCACTGAGTCTCTTTAGATAAGATCGTCAGCCGAAAGCCTAAAACATAAACGTATATCGCTACAATGCCTTTAATCTGATTAACTGACAGGCAAAGCCAATTACTTTTGTCTATTCTCAGCTATTTCTGGTGCAAGAAACTCTGTTGATGACACGGTAACACAGAGGATCCTGAGATGCAAAATGCAAATGCATTGGAGGTTGTATATACAGTGAACCCTCATGTATCGTGGGGGTTACGTTCCAAAAAGAACCCGTGATAGGCAAAATCCGCGAAGTAGTCAGCTTTATTTTTTACAATTATTATCCAGTACTATAGAACGAGACCAAAGATCAAAACCTGTTTTCAGGCCCAAGCATTTGTTTAAGAAATAAAAATAGAAGCGTTTTCTAACAAATAACTATGATCGTTTTTAGAAATACTGTAAAATAATCATTTTAATAATCAACCTACGCGGTTGGACACATTGTGACTGACGCGTATTTCACAGTTCCTCTGACTGTGCCTCTTCGTGCTGACTCCGCTCCGCTGTAGCGTCTTTTTCTACTGAAGGCCGTGGTGCAGGTGTCTTTGTCGGTGCAGAACGTTTCATCGACATTGTGGGTTTTGTCATGGAGACAATATGCAAACGTGTAAATTTGCCAAGCCGAACGCATTCTGTACTGGACAGAGACGAGGCACGGAGGAGACTGATTGACATTGGCCTACAGTCCCTTAGCCAATCAGGACACAGAG
>JAFBJQ010000531.1:242349-263289 GCA_016785345.1 Trinectes maculatus | reverse complement strand
TATCGCGGGGGTTACGTTCCAAAAAGAACCCGTGATAGGCAAAATCCGCGAAGTAGTCAGCTTTATTTTTTACAATTATTATACAGTACTATAGAACGAGACCAAAGATCAAAACCTGTTTTCAGGCCCAAGCATTTGTTTAAGAAATAAAAATAGAAGCGTTTTCTAACAAATAACTATGATCGTTTTTAGAAATACTGTAAAATAATCATTTTAATAATCAACCTACGCGGTTGGACACATTGTGACTGACTCGTATTTCACAGTTCCTCTGACTGTGAATCTTCCGCTGTAGCGTCTTTTTCTACTGAAGGCCGTGGTGCAGGTGTCTTGGTCGGTGCAGAACGTTACGTCGACATTGTGGATTTTGTCGTGGAGACAATATGGAAACATGTAAATTTGCCAAGCCGAATGCATTCTTTACTGGACAGAGACGAGGCACGGAGGAGATTGATTGACATTGGACTACAGTCCCTTAGCCAATCAGGACACAGAGCACAATGCGCGTGCATACACTGTAAAAAAAAACTGCACTAAAAAAAATGCGTGAAACAGCGAAGCCGCAAAACGTGAACCGCGTTATAGCGAGGGTTCACTGTACTGTCAATACCATTATCATTCATTCCCCATGAGACGAGCAGACAGGTGCCATATGACTATAATGCAACACAGACGTTTGACAGTCAGTGTCAGAGGGCACACACACACACACCACACACACTCACTCACACACTATCATCACTCCTGAGCCCGGCGGACCTGCTGAGCTCTTAGACAAAGCATTGCCACTTTCCTCCTGCCTGTCAATCCAACATGGCTGCTGGCAGTGACTCAACTTCATTATTACCTTCCCACGGTTTAGAACCAGCACCGCGAAGCGAACAAAGACGCGGAGGGGGAGTCTGAAATGAGTCTTTCTCCCTCTGCTCTGCTCTGATGGCTGAAGCTGGATGGCAACTGGTGAGAGGCAGGAGGAATGAGAGTACAGACGATAAACACACATTGCACACTGAACTTCTAATTCCTTAGAAATGACCTTCTAAACACACAAATGTACGTAAACTCCTATAGATGCTCTTGTACCATGATAATTGTTATTTATTATTATTTCTCAGGACCTGCTTCGTTATATTTCTCATTTCACTTCCACTTTAGATTCAAAAAAATAAAGTGACAGTATCTGTATTAACAGATGCACTTTTATCTCTACGTCAAGGTGAAGGTCTCAGGGCCGGTGTTACTGCCCCCTGACATGTCAGCGAGGTAAACCTCTCAGCCGGTAACGTTAGTAGTGTCATTACTGCTTTGGTTAAGTGGACAGATTATCCTGAGGCAGATCCTGTCAAATCTGCTGCTTGAAGGAGAACGTCGTTATTATTCAGCCCTTAACTGAATGATATCTGCACGTTTAACATATACACACAACCCAAAAATAAACTGTGACAATGCATGGAAAAAAAATAAACACTAAAGCATTTGGGACATTTGCGTCCGTGTGTGTGTTTGCACAGGAGCCCTCACTCAGCGGGAGTCAGGGGGATTAGGTAATCGGCCGTGATACCTCGCATCAGAGAGGAGCCACAGAAATAGATTGGCTGATGCAGGAGGAGGAAGACAGTGATGTTTGTCGGAGCTCAGATCATCGAAAGAGCAAAGATACACTGACTCACAAGAGAAGATGAATCAGACAGGAACGCGGTGATAAACGAGTTGACTCGGACGCCATCTTTTAATAACCTCTTCTCTGACTCAGATGACGTTTATTTTTATAGGTAGGGAAAAGTGAGAAAACACAGAGGAGGGAGTTGTGTAGTCGTTCCGCGTTGCAGTAACTCACATCTTGTCTTTGTGTGGTTTATGGTGCATTAAAATTAAAATCTGAAAAGTACAGTAAGATTTTGGGATGTGCATCCATTATGTCTACTATATGTGTAACTCAGGGGGATGGCTACATCCAGCACGTATGTGTATGTGTGTTTGTGTTTGAATCTTTAATATAGAGAGCCTAATCTTTATTTAATCACAAACTATGCCCTAACAGGGACGGGTGGGAGGGTTTCAGAGAAAAATACAGTGAAGGGGATGCTTGGTTGCCAGGTTGGATTGTACAGAGGTGTATTAGCAATGGCAGTTGAAATGTGCAACTGGCAACCTGCAGTTTCCATAATGACAGGGAAGCTTTCTGAATAGGAAGGAATCAACAGGACTGAGCAAACACAGCGCAGAGTCAACACACACGCACACACACACACACACACACACACACAGAGTGATGAATCAGAGTCCCGTTACAGCGTCTTGGGGTTTGCAGCAAACTCTGATGTTTCCTGCTGTGGCAACAGATACCGAAAAAAGAAAAAAAAAATCAGCAAGTCTTAAAACATATATGTTGAATATTTTATCTGCTTTATGGAGCTACTGGATTTCTCTTTTCGCAGTGACTCAAAACCCAACTCAACAACGGTCTCTACTGGGATCATTTACTGTTCTGTCGAATAATTAAGAGAGTAAATACTGTATGTCTGGGTTCGGTGGCGTATCTTTCTAATAGATCACGATGCAGTAGCTCTCGGTGCTGAAATAAGCTCTAGTAAAGTCTCAGATGATAATTAACTCCCCCTGAATTTAATTAAAGACAATACACTTTCTATTTCATTCAAATGCAAATGTGGTGTTTCCTTTTATCTCTGTCTGTCTATCTCGGTCATGTTGCAAGGAAGACAAAGACAAGAACCTGGCACTGGTACAATAAGATCAACTACACACGCACATGACTGCGTCCAGTCTTATTTTACTGGGCAGTTCTGAGATTGCAATGAATAAAATAAAACCTGTTTCCAAGGAATAGTGATAACAATGGAACAATGGGTGATATCTTATAAATCAACCTTATGGGGACCAAAATGATCATTGTTGTGGATTGAGCTGTCAGTTGAAACCACTGTGTCTGGACATGGTTCAGTGTTTTCAACCTTTGATAAAGGTGTTGGTTGATCACAGAGCAACTGGATCAGTATTTTGTCTCCTTGTGGGAAACAAAATGGCACTTTGAGAAGCTTTTCCTCCTTTCCTTTTTTCCCCCTGCACTGTACCCAGGATGCACGTGTCTGGTTCGTGTGCCTTGATCTGTGTGTGTGTGTGTGTGTGTGTGTGTGTGTGTGTGTGTGTGTGTGTGTGTGTGTGTGTGTGTGTGAGACGGGGGATGCTGTCAACATTACACAGGATCACGGGATCCTCTCGCTCTCTCTATTTGCTGCTGCTGAAATCCTCCCATCTGTCGCCCGTAATCAGCCGAGAGCAGCCTACATGTTCACCGGGCTGCTCTCCCTCTCTCCCTCTCTCTCTCTCTCTCCCTCTCTCTCTCTCTCTCTCTCCCTCTCACTCACAGATTACACTGATACTGACACAGCACAGCTCTTCCATTGCATTGACTCATTATGACGACATATCAACCAACCAACCAAGCGCTAAGCTGTAATTTTCTTCTTCTTATCATGTCTTTTCAAGCTATATGAATAATACTATTTTTGTATCGTCTCTTATGGCACTTTAACATGACTCAGCAGTTCCGTTTTCTGTCATTTTAGATTTTCTGGTCTTTATGTTTTTTTAAATTTTTATTTTATTTTTTTGACATGGTACCTGCTTCACTTCAGTCGTTGGTGAAAACCTCAGAGAACCTCAACCTCAAAGAAATGCTAACATGACCTGGGCATAAAAATCACATTAACATGTCTGTTATTCGCCAAAGTGACCAAAAACAAAACCAACTCACTGTGACTATCTCTAACGGATGTTGTGCCTGAAGGATTTCGTAAGTTTTACAGAACGTTTACTACAGATAAAGATGCATTTTATCGTACAATCAGTTCCACAACACTTTCTACCAAATCTGGAATCAGTCATTTGAGTTAATGGCCAAGTGATCACTGAGTCATCATCACTGATCAATAACCCCGTCAAACCGCATCAGATATTAATAGCGGGCTCTGGGGCAGCAATAAACCATGTGTGCGGTATTTTCCATTTGACTAAGTTCTGTTTGAAAGACGTGAGATACAACAGCTGCTGTATCACAAGAGCTCTCAGAGGCGCTGGCTCATTGTAGTGCATGAGGAGGATAAAAATAGATCCTTCTGTCTCTCCCTCTCTCCATGTCTATCCGGAGGAGGTGATAATCTCACAACACAATCTCCATGCGGAGCATGCATGACTAGGAAAGGAGGAGAGAAAAAAACAAAGAGTGGGTGTGGAAAAGTGGAAGGATGATGGCGACAGTTGTACATCTGGATATTCTGAATGGCCACAATGTGTCAAACCGCTGTCAGTGTTATTGATCTCTCAGATTCAAAGAGCAACTTAATCCAACAGTCATCAACACCAAATCATCAATGATTTCTTTTAGAAACGCCAAATTTAATATGAAAGTCCAAATCAAGTTGCAACAAAACTCTCTCACGATGAAGCTAAGTGTCATTTCTGATCTCAAATCTCAACTTTAGACACCATAGAGATTTTCATGTTGCGTTTACTTACTAATCCTACATCTGATCAAAAAATCACTCAAAACCACTGATGCCTTAAATTTACCAGAAAACAAAGGGGTGAGCAAATGATCGACATGTTACACAGCTGATCCTCCACCAGAACAACCCATGTGTTCTCCATCAACCATAACGGGTGGTAGACACAAGCCTGCGCAGTGCGCACAATGTCATTTTACATTACTTTCTAATACCCCTCATTTACTTATCTATGTTCTGATTCTGTTGACATGCATAGAACACATGAGGGGGGTTATTAACAAAATAAGATGCAAAAGCACAACTTCCCTTTTTGTACATCTTCAGGTGTGTGGTGATTGGTGAAGTCACCTGCCGTTGTTTTCCGTCTCCCACCAGGTCTGTCCTGTGTCCCCGTCCTGCCTCCTCGCCGTGGCTCCTTTTATGTTGAGAGCGGCACGGGAGCGTCCGTCGGCAGCGTGCTGGCCTTCTGGTGCAGGGAGGGATACCAGCTGGTCGGCAGCGAGAAAATCTACTGCAACGTCAGGAATGGGAAACCACAGTGGAGCAACTATCTACCTGTCTGTGAAGGTAAACAAAGATATGATGTAATCAAACAAATAATCCCAATGAACTGTCTCATTAATAACAGCGTCTATTCACAAGACAGCGTCTTGTGAATAGATTGTGTAGCGATAAAATTGTCACCTGAGACATTTTGTTTTCCTGTGGACAGCCATCCCCAGGCCGGAAGACCGTGGTCTGAGAGTGGCCGTGCTGGCTTCAGTGGTGAGTGGCATTGTCATCCTTGCCATGTCCCTGTCCTTCCTAATCTGCTGCCTGCAAGAACGCTCCAGCCGAGACCGCGCCAAGAAGGAGGGACGGAGCAGGTACGGAATGTGGACCCCATTCCGACCCCTGCAGCTGAATGTCCCCATCACACACTCAGTTTTCCTTTGTCCCTGGACTTTGGCCTCGAGTATGAAGCTGATGGAGCTGTCTCCTCCACAGGCGCAGGGAGAAGCACTCGGGCCGTCGCGGTGAGTGTTGGCTGGAAAGAGAGGAGGGCGACTGGGAAGCTTTTCCTCCTCCCAAGATCTTCCACCTGTCTCAGAGAATGAACCCTCGCCTGGCTCCCGACAGCCCCCTCTACCTTACGGGAGGACTCAGCGGATACGAGAACAGGGGATACCAGAGGTGTGTGTTCAAGTGTGATAGTAGTGATGATTCTTTTAAGCTTTTCAGGGTTTATACTTGCGTGTGTGTCTCATACAGAAGTCAGGAGAGTTTGCTGAAGGCCTCCCAGCCCGGACTCTACCGCTCCGAGTCTCAGCTGTACCCGCACGTCGTCCTACAGAGGGTCCCAACCCCCACTGCGCCCTCCGTCCCCTCGGCGCCGTCCGCTCCTCTCTACCTCCACCTCCCCGCCTCCTCTGCGGCCTCCACACCTGCCCACACAGCTACCAACAGCCAGTCGCACATCATGGCACAGTACCCCACCCCAACGTATCCGCCGAACCCCAACACGGCTGGAGCGGTTTACCCCCACCCAGCAGCAGCGCCCATCTACCCCAACCCCCACCCCGTACCACAGCGGCCATGGCAATAACCACATCATTCCCTTTTTCATGTTTAGAGGCCATGTGCCATACCAGTGGAGGACACTAGAGGCATATGCAGGAAGGAAAGCATCACAGATGGGATCTGGATACACATGGTGTCTTTTTGTGCTACAGACATTACTTGGATGCTTCGTAAAGGGACACAGAGATTTGTACTAATTCACTTTAACCTCTGATGCTTGTGTGAGAGTAAACCTCAAAGACACACTCCAAGAATGGCCACCACTGTATCAGCAGCTTGAGGAAATTATGACTTTTCCAATTGTTTATATTATATTTATGCCACTGGATCCCTGTCAGCCTTCCTGAGACCCAGTGAATCTGATCTAGACCTCAATAAAACATCTTATTGTGTGTATGTATGTATGTAGAGTATATTTTGATTGACAGCTAACTTCTGAAATCTCATTTTTCTTGTGATGCAAATGTTTCAGGTTACATTTCATCATTGCGTATCTCTAGTTTCAGTCAGCGAGCACACTGTGAAATGGAATGGAACTACTGGTCTATATGTGACTCAAATACACAGCGATGAATGAACTAAGGTCTGGTTTGTGCACAGGAAATGTTCCGACAATAGAAAAACATCAGGATCATCTTGAACATCATCTCTCAATATAAATTGTGGATGTTTGTCTTATTTTCTTTGACTTAATAATTAACCCTTAAACTTTGTTATCCACCTAAGCTACATTTTGTATTTAACTCGGTTAAATATAAACATTAACTCGGTGCAAACCCCGTTTATTGTTGCTTTAACACTGTAGTTGATTTGTACCAGAAGGCCTCATGTAGCAAAGCTGATAAATCTGCACTTTACTTACTTTTTTGAAGAGGAAGGGGTCTGTAACTGCTCGGAGTGTGCAGTCCTTGATATTTCTTTGACTGTTTGTTGTATCATGATCCGACGGCCATAAAAGCTCAATAAAGAGATGATAGTTTAGCTCTGCAGCTATAGTGTGTGCTAAAACAAGAAAATGACAGTAAGAGATGGGAGGGAGAATATATGTGTGTGTGTGTGTGTGTGTGTGTGTATGTGTGTGTGTGTGTGTATTAGGGCTGTCAAACGATTAAAAAATTTTATCGCGATTAATCTCAGAATTTCATATAATTAATCGCGATTAATCTCATTTTTTTTAATCTATGTAAATGAATAAGGCTTTTAAAGTCAAATGTTACAATTAAAATGGTGAACACATTTTATGCTAAAAGTACTTGTTAAAAACTGCTGACAAACAGTATGTGAGTGAACTTTATTCACTCACATACTAGGCAGTACTGAACATACAAAACACAAAATTGGATTTTGTGGTGGATTAGGGAGCTGTAGGCTCAAGTATAAAACATGTAGTCACATACTACTGTGTCTCAGTTCAGACATGTGGGACAAAAGAAAATAAAAATAAAATACTTCAATTGTGCTGGAGTTGTATTCAGTCACATCCTATAGGACCTTCACAGTACTGTGCAAACAAAAATAAATTGCAGTTGGAAAGACATTTAGTGGCCTATCACAGTGCTACAGCATACGGAAATCTCATTTTACCAAAGTATTTTAGAACTGCAAAGTGGACTATGTTTGAAGTGCCCCACCACCTTGATACGAGTGATGTCCAATAATCACTCGTAAGAGCAATGGTGGTTGTGCGTTCCAAATCCTGAGCTAGTTTTTCCCTCGCAGTTTCAAATAGCTTGTGAATCCTGTTGAATTTGCGTTAATGGCATAAATTGAGATTGTGCTAATGCTAATATATTCCTTCCTTTATTATGTACATGTATATGTGTATATAGTATATATGTATACATATGTGTGTGTGTGAGATCCGTTCCTGAGAATGTGTCGTAACCGAATTTCGCCATTAGTCGGAACATACATTCATATGTATGTATTCGTATGTAGATAATAACTTGTGCCACTAGATGTCGCTATAATACCATGCTAAAAAAAGAGTTTATTATGGTGAATTGCCTTTTGTCCCTCTTGACACACCGTAGGGGTTGATATTGCGAGTGTAATGAGAATTTCCTTTAGATTTCTGATATCAACCTTGCAGACCCTGTGTTGTGAATAAACCTACGGTATTGTCACGATCCAGAACCCATCTGTGTCCCCCGCCAGCCGGCCATTTCACATAAGTAAACACAAGGCAGAGTTGCCTAGCTGTGCTGTGGACGTGTTGGAGAGCCGGCAGGCGCGCTGAGAGACAGAGAGAGCGCTCACCAACTAGTTCCTGTGCGAAGTCTGTACATATTTACGGGGCAAACCGCTTAAGTCGAAACAAGGAAGTTCACGGGAGATGTGTCGTAACCACAAGAACGACGTAACTCGCGACTGTCGTAACTCGAGGACCCCTGTGTGTGTGTATATATAGGTCATATATATATATATATATATATATATATATATATATATGACCTCTTACTAATAATAATCTTTTATTATTTTAGACAAATTATTTTAGACAAATCAGTAAAATCAGGCAGAGAACAGAGATTGTGTAAGTAAGGAAAATCACCTGCTTTACAGAAACACCATACTTTACATTATGCTTTGCATTCAGGGGTGAAAAATCAACATGAAACGCCTGCTCATTTGTTTAGTATCTGTGAGGTTCAGTTGCGCTGCAGGGAGCAGAAAGTCAGAATGAGATGATCAGTGACTGAGGGCTGCAGGGGAAAGAGCACGTCCAAACAGGTAATGGGCAGCTTTGTGTTAACAATTAGCTTTTCGGCTTCATAAAAAAAAATTAAAGGATAATAAAAGTAAGCAAATGACTAAATTCACTTATCACTAAGAAATTTATAATGATACAGTTTCTGCCATGTGTACCTGAAACAGGATGAAGTCGTTTCATTTTGAGTAACTCTCTTTTCTCTCTTGACTCGTCAGGACTTTTTGAGTGGTTCGCTGAATCTGACGTTTCCAGCTCTCCATCTTTACCTTCGCCATCTTCAGATTTTCACCAGCGTTATTATGGCTGGCAAGCTGGAAGTTTTTGTTGATGAATGTTACAGTAACGGGGTGAATATTATGTGGATGTACTTTGACGTCAGCATAATGATCCTAGGGCTGCTGGCTAACAAGGCCCTGCTCTGCCTGTTTCTGAGGGAAAGGAAATCACTGTCTGCTTCACAGGTACAGTACCCCCATGTACTGTCTATGGTTTATGACACAGGAAGCTGCTGTTGGGCTGAATTTAGGTCAGATGCAGATTCAAGGTGTAAAGTAACTGGTCTGATTTTCTACAGAAAAACTTCACCTTTCAGATGCAGCACACTTCAGAAACATAACCTTTTAGAATATCCCAAAGTTTTGAGCTCGGAGAAGTTACATTAGACAAAATACAAAAAAAAAAAAGAACCATAACAAAACAAACAATTCTCTCCACAAACCTTAAGCTATTTAACTTAAATCTTTTTGTAGGTTCTAGGTGTGAATCTTGTTGTGATGGATGTGATCTTCCTGTACACTATTCCTATGTGGATGCTTTTTACCTTTGAAACCGGTTCGGAAATTGGACAAAATCATACAGGTGAGCAAATTAGTCAGAGATTGTTCACAAATTTATATATAAATATATACTGTATATACATACATACACACACACACACACACACACACACACACACACATCTGTGTATATATCTCTGAATAATTTAAATATATATGAATTCAATTTAATATTAATCTAAATATATATACAATATACACACACACACACACAAATTGCACTAGTAAATTGTACCGCTGTACCTGTCTCTTTGCTTTTCAGTCACTCTCAGGCAAAGTCTCAACTATACATATCCACTGCTTTTTAAGATAGGGGAGGGCTGCAATATGTTGAACCTGATAGGCTGCCCCATGCTGCTGACCTGCATGTGCATCGAGCGCTACCTGGCAGTGATGAGACCTGTGCTGTACCTGAAAGTGAGGAGGTGGGAGTATCGAATGGCTGTCTCTGCTGTGGTGTGGGCCATCACCTCGATCGCCGTGCTGGTTACGAGTAAGAGAAATGTCAGAGTTCAGCATAGAAACAAATACAAATAACAGAGTAAAAGTACTGCTTATCTGCATGAGTCACTCATAAAAAACTGCATTTCTTTATTAATTAATTCTGTATGTAAGTACAGTATTTATCAATTACTACTACAACATTATTGCATACTGCAGCATTTTATTATATTCATAGGTCATATATACAAAGATCTATCATAACATTAATAGTTTACCAGTGTAGACTATAAAAAACAATAAAATAGCAAACTATGATAAAATGTAAGAACCAAAAATAATTATGAATGATGTATATGGAGTTATGTTTGACAAAGTTAGATCCTAGAATTCAAATTGATTTCAGTGTTTTGATATGACAATCTTATTTATTGATTGATTGATTTAGTTATAGGCTATAACACAGAGGTCATTTTGACATCTGTTTCCGTCATCATCTCCTGCCTCTTCATCTTGATGCTCATCTGCCTGGTGGGAGTGATCTGGTCGCTGCAGCAGCAGAGCCCAGCCCTGTCCACCAATACAACCAAACGAAGCACTGAGACAACACTGAAGAGACAGGCAGTGGGTAATGTTTTGGTTGTGGTGGTGCCTGCCATCATGTCTTACTTCCCTGTGCTTTTGCTGTTTCCAATGGTCTTTTACATGTCCTATAGTAACCAATTGGATGAAAACATGTGTCTGGTCTCGGAGTTATTATATTTATTTCCCAGGTTTGGTGTGTTCATAGGCCCTTTGTTCTATTTCTCCAAGGCAAGACACGCATGCCGCCTTAGTGTATAGTGCAAACAATCAAATTCAGATATCAACAGGACTCTTGGTGAAAAGTAAATATGTAATTGAATACATTTGTGAGCTGTTACCCTGAAATGTGTTATTGTACATTTGCACAGTATGCTTTTATTGTGTTGTTAGTTAGACATTCCCACCTTTTTCTTTTTGTCTTACAAGTGAAAAAATGTGCACAGAATTTGCCTTTTTTATTTAACACTAAAAGGGTTAATCTAAATAAAGGGATAATGTAAGTTTATGGATCATTAGTTTTTGGTCAAATATACACACATACACACACACACACAGAGTGTATATATATATATATATATATATATATATGTATGTATGTATGTGTATGTATGTGTAAGTAGTGTATATATTAAAGTTTTGTTAAAGATATATATAAATATATATATGTATGTATGTATGTGTATGTATGTGTAAGTAGTGTATATATTAAAGTTTTGTTAAAGATATATATAAATATATATATGTATGTATGTATGTATGTATGTGTATGTATGTGTATATATTAAAGTGTATATATTATATAAATGTTAAGGTAGCAAATGAAAAGTTATGGGCACGATTTCTGCCTTTTGATTAAATCAAAACACAGGCATATAGTAAAACTATTTAGAAAAACGACTTTTTACTTGAAAATGTTCACTTCCATTTGTTAGTCCAGCAGATACATCAACAACAGTTTGCATGTACAAGTTATCAGACATTTTGTCTTTAGCAGAGCATGTTCAATATGCTTGTGTGTCCGTCTCGTGTGGCACTGACAGTAAAAAGCAAATACTGTCCCGTACCTACACTTCTGCTTTTAAAGCCACAGTGAGCACATGAGGTTTGATTCACAATCAAACTTTGTGCTGAAACAGCATCAAACATCAAGGCAACACAGTCACATTACGCTTTCATCCCTAGAGGAACCAGACATAAAAGTAGAGATCACATATGAAGGCCAGTCATCAGGTGTAAAGTTAAATCACATTCTCTGTATACTGTGGGTATCACTGTCCTATACAGTCTAGGAGTCATGTTTTAATGACCTAATTTTTCTCATTTTCATCACTGTGCTATGGTCATAAGGAAATAAATAGTTATAAATATAATATAATCCACCTTGTTGCTCATACCGATCACACCCGCCACCTCCCCCATGGCTGTATTATTGGTTTTAAAAAGGAGATTTATGCGCTCTCCATCTCGCCACTAATCAGATACAGAACAGCTGTATAAAAAACAAGTTGAGACGGTTTAAGGTGGCCTTTTGATTCACACGAGGCTTTCCTGTTTATGGGATATTCAATATTAGATAAACAACAACATTACTGATCCCTAGCAGCTTTAATACAACGTCCGTGCAGCAGAAGGTCCATACTGTTTCAGGCAGAAAATACTAGCTTGTGCCTTAACACTGGCAAAACAGTCTCAGTTTTCACAGTTCAGTGTACAGTAGATGTCCTTCACTGAACTGTCCGTAGTACAGTCAATATGTGATATGCAAAAACACAGCATTTGCGTAGTAGGGCCTTTAGTACACATTCACTATGCAAAACGGACACTTTACAAACTTTTACATCGGATCAGTGCTCTGGTGAGAGTTTGACCTGACACGTCAAAAATATTGACCATCATTTTTGACTTTGCTTACACCCAGTACATTGTTGAACTTCAGCATCAACTCTACTGCTCCTGCACTTATTCTATCTCATGTGGCTAGACGTTGCTTGGCTAAGTCGGTTAAAGTTCTACATAATTGTTGGAAATTGTTGACACAATTAATCCACGTGATTTTAATCTTTTCTGTGCACAGTGTTTAATTTAAATGATTTGGTCATGGTGGGTTTATGAGGCTTTGCGAACTCAAACCTTCCAAACCTAAAAGAAGCTAAGGGACAAAGATGTGGACACATCTATGAATTCTCACATTGGGAGGGTTGGACGTAAAAGTGGAATATTTAACAGAGTAAAAAAAAAGTAACAATCACACCACGGTCTGAAAAACATGTCAGTCATGAGTGGGCACCACAGGGTTCACTGATGTCAAAGGTTTAAGGAGCTTCTCTAGCAGCGCTGCATATGGGAGGTGGATTCTCCTCCTCACTTACTCATTGGAGTAAGAGACAGCGTGAATATATAAGACTGTTCCACTGTGGAACTGGGTTTGAGTCCCCATGAGGATGCTCAAGTGCCACTGATGAAGACACATGGATCGCCACAGGCTACAGGATCACACTGGACAGTGTGTGTGTGCCCTCTAGAAAGGCCAGTGCAAGTCCTCCAAGTTCCCCGACTGACCCATGTTTACGTCCGTCTCCAGCAGACTCATGATGACTGCCATGGCTGCCTCATCATTGCTGAAGTTGCTCAGGCCTGGCACCACCATGTTGTCCAAGTCTAGCTCGGACAACTCACCTGTGTGAAACGGACCAACAGAAAATGTTTCTGAAAAAAAAAAAATCACCAACAGAAACCAATAATAATATCCTCCGTCTGTGACCATCACTATGTCCTTTGATTTAGTGATGACTCGATTTAGAGATTGATTTTTTGAAGAAGCCAACAGCTCTGTCTGTTCAGCTCATTCCAGCTCCAACTGACCATCGCAATTTGCATTTACGTTTTACATAGCTACAGTAGCGGGCTACATTCCATTACATGTGGTTGGCTGGACTTCATTCACATGCTGTACACTAGTTACGAGCCAATCATTGATCCAAACCTGGTCCTATAGTGCTCAGTAATGACAGAACCATGATCTTCCTTTAGGATTAAATTCACTACTTCTGTACTATTTGAGACAAACAATAGCTAAATGTAAAGTCACCAAGACCTGGATCACATGAAAGTTATTCTGTTTTTAAAACTTAAAACTGATGTTGTCCCAACAGGCTACACCCACCGACACCAAATGCCAAACCTTTTTTAAGCCTAGGATATGTGCTTTGAAAAAAAAAAATAGTGCTTTTTTTTGGCATAAAAAAATGAATGCATGCTTTGCATACATTATGTCAGATAGTACTTGTGTTATCATGTTGACAGTACCTGTACTTTCAGATGTAGCACCGCTAGTGCCTGCTGCTGCTGTCCTCGAGTCAGACTGAGACTCTGACAAACTACATTCTGTGTCCTCTCTGCTGGAGGCCTGAAAAATAAAGGAATAAATCTGTGAGGATCAAATAAAAACATGATCATGCAGTGGTGGAAATACAAGTTAGATACTTACAAAAAGCTTCATGGATACTTTATCAAGATCTACCCTTACAATTTATCTGCTTCTAAATGTACAATGTATTTGAAACTTTCGTTAACAATAACAAAGCATAAATTATAAATTATTATTCTAAATAATTGACTTAGGAGCCAAGATTAAATTGTTTGCTATTTGTTTTGGACACATTGACACACATAGGAACACAGTGTAAACAATTTACAGTCTCAAAAAACGAAAGTACATAAATGAAAAACTAAATGTGTGATTAAGTGTTATTCTCTTCCTGGTATATGTGCAGAAATTCACTTACACTTCTACTGGTTTGTGGGGAAACCTGTGGACATGTCTCCTGGACTGAGCCAAATGGACTGGAGGCTCCACTTGATGGAGAGGAGTTCACCCTGCTCAGAAATTCAAAGAGCAACTAAAAGTCAGTAATCTATGCACGTGTGTATAAAGCAAAGTCCAAAATTATGAGAAAGAATTGAATAGCTCTATTATTTTCATGGAAATAATCAGAAAGTTTAACTCCTTCGTACAAACGGTAATATTACCCAGAGGTTCACTGCAGCATGTGTCCAAATTTATCACCTCATTAGAGACTCGTTCAAGCAACACAATTTAGAGCCAATTGTCACATGGTATTAATGAGGCTGTTGCAAGTTTGCAGCTGATCATTGTTCTGTGGGGTCGCGTTGTGGTGATCAGAACTACCTGTCAGACACAATGTTATATTTTGGGGCTAAAGACCACTGGTATTGGCGTTTATTACAGGGTAAATCAAAACACTGATGATAGTTCACTGAGAGATGGAAATGAATATAATAAAGATATAATTAGCTATATTAAGGGTGATCACAGAGTGTGAGTGTCGGTGGAGAGGTACTTAGGGTGGGCTAATATCAACAACACTTTGATTTGAACACATTTGCAAACATGATGTCATGAATGCAAAAGACCTCACACTGAATCGTCATTATCATTTATGACGAAAAAGACAACAGAATCATGCATAGATTTTTATTCATATACAGCTCAGTGTACCTGGTGGAGTCGATGAACTCATTTGCAATTTGTGTGCCTATACTGCCTGCATAGATCATTGTCCCCAAACCGCTGGAGAGGCCAGGAATTATGGGAATATGTTTTGTGTCTTCTGTGGATGGAGAGGACAGTAAAATCAAACTAATCACATCCGACAAATCAAACAAAAACACTTATGTGTGGATACAATCTGTTGTCCATTCTCACCCTGAAGTGCTTTTGAGCTGCTGCCCTCTTCATCTTCTTTTGTGTGACCAGGCCCCCTGCTGGTGCAAAGGAGTATATACGTCAGGCAGACAATACCAGGATTGTTCCAAAAAGCACGTTATATGAGTAAGAATATGCAACACCCCATCTCTCCCGTGGTTAAATATAATAACACTGTATCTGAGGTGTCACCTGGAATGGCACAATACTTACGAGATCACCCTGTTTAAAGACACGATAAACTCAACTTCTTTGGTCCATGGATTTGTGAAACTAAACCACTGACTTTGGAGCGAAACGTAGGAGCCATATTTTGTTTTGAACTTGTAGCACCGCGTTTCAATCTTCTCTTTGCTTCGAAGAACTGACAGGAGACGGACACAGGCGTCATCACAAAGCTGTCAACAATGATGGATTACAAAAATGTGTTGCTATAATGCTGTTTGGCCAGGACTACTAAGTACAGTTGCGGGAAAACATTAATATAAGAAAACATATTTTTACCACTAACCCTTTCAAAGAGAGAAAGAGATGCTGCTTTGAGGTCAAATTTCTATTTTTTTTTCTCTGACATGGGATCAAATTTAGAAGCAGCTTTGGCTTTGCTCCATCACCTTGCCTGTGTTTCTCTGCGAGATGCTGCAGGTCGTCCTGGTGGAAGTACTCATAACACGATGATCCGAGAACTTCCTGTGGCAGATAACCAATGACTGTCGTGGCTCTGGGAAGAGTGAGAGGTAAAAATGGTTGTTTGGTTACTCTCGCTTTCTGTGTCCCGCGTGTCGCCGTCGCTCAGGTCTGCGCTGCTCAAAAACAGCGAATAAAGGATCGAAGGCAAATGTGTTGCATAAATGAGCCACTCCATACGTTAACACTTATCAGTCACACATATGGGAAATTTGATAAAGCAATTCACCATACTTGTGGTGTGACATTACGTCCCAAAAATGAGAAGAGATTGTCATGTGATGTCATCAAGATGCACACCTCCTTCTGAGAAACAACGGCAAAGACAGAAAGGATTATCTCCACTGTCACAACTCATGCTCTATACCCAGAGGCCTCCTCAGCCAGAGGCCTCCTCAGGACAACACACCCTCATCCTTCCTTTCTCAGCAGAGTCACGTACTCAAACCAAATCCATGCCTCACAATAGAGAGATACGTGTTGCAGATGCAGGTGTAGTTAGAATTGGGAAACTCACTGTTGGTCTACAAAAGTGAACTTGCCGTCGATCGCACAGCGGGTGACGAACTCAGTGGACTTGATCTTGGTGTCTTTGGAGGGGTGGTGGGACACGTGAGGGTGGAGGCGGCACACCGTCACCAGGCAGGTCAGATAGGAGGTTCCCTTCTCCACGTCTCCCTCTGAGTCTATCTGGCTGCTAGGCCAAGTCCGCATGTATCCAGTGCAGTGCAGGGTACAGTATCTGTAGGTGTCTGAGGACAAAAAGCACATTGTTTGTAAAATTTATATATGAAGCTGTAAAATGTCACATTACTTCTCACACAAATTATTTTAAATGGTAAATAAACCGATTCAGATTGATTTAATAAGTATATTAATAAATCAGAATAAGATTCACTGGCTGGTTTCAATATCAGTTTATTGTTTTTGACATTGTCTGACTTATCCTGAAATTTTAATCGCATTAAAAATGTTGATTTCACTTGATAACGTGGAGGATTTAAAAAGCAACATAATGAGATAAAAATTATGATTTGTTGTATTGTTTTATTTTAAAAGTCAATGCAGTGCAGTTGCTGAGGTTGGCCACTAGGTGGTCCCAAACTTCCTGTTTCAGTCACCACAGTTGGGTTCACAGTCAGTGGGGTTTGCACCATCACGGTACTTTATTGTTATACAATGCTGTAACACTGACCTACTTCCCCTGCAGGACAACGTGCTGTAAATTGTGGCATCTCTTTGAAGTGTGTGTGTGGGGGGGGGGGCACATTGCTCAGTAAACCTGACCCACATTGATAAGTGTGTATATTGTTTTTTATTCTTTACACCTATTGGAAAGTAATGGCTGTGGACAGAATCCCGCCTGTGAAGCGTGAGACATGGCAAGGTACAGCAATGTTGTTATGATCTTCAACAACAACTTTGTTTGCTTTCAACTCGCTGCCTGAGGAATGACCTCATTGTCCACAGACACGTTCAGTTATTGGGATTTAGTTCATGTTTTTGCATTTGTGTCTTTGACTGTCTAAGCTCACCTTTCTTTTTGGACGTAGCGGGCAGCGGCTGCTTGTCTTCGCGCTTCCATGCCACCCGACTGTGCTTCATGCGACAGAAGAAGGACCGCCGGGCCCCAGCTGCATTGTGGGACGCCATAATGGGGGCATCTGCCTCGACCTGGGCTCCAGCTGCACACAGACACACACTGGGATCGTACCATATACACTGCTCTTTCTCAACTTGCATGAATTTCAATTCCGTTTTTTTTTCCAAACAACACTTACTTGCAGCGTCTATGAGGCGTTGGTTGGGGTGGAGATCTGAAGACGAGAGCTGTTCCTTCACCTTGTTGATGTCTTTGTGGTGGATGAAATCAAACAGGCTCTGCCCAGTCAGCTCCAACTGTGAATACCACCCCCCCCACACACACACGAATGCACGCACGCACACGCACACACACACACACACACACACACACACACATACACTTAATTAATTCACCTTCTTATGAAATCTTTTTAATTACTTGTCTTGACGTGTCATGTCACACTAGCAGATGAGCTTTGCTCTGCATTTATGCCATTTGTTTGCATGGTGTGTTGTTAGCTCAGTTTTATATTAATTCCCAATCATATATTGTTACATTATAGCAAATTAACATATTGTTATATTATATTATTAAAACTTCACAATGTATTAAGACAAGTCATATTTTATTTGCTGGTAAGTCCCACCATAACTCAAGCTGCTCTGATCTATAATGTAGAGCAGGTTATCATTCTGGTTGCCAAGCACTAAAAACTGACTTTAAAAAGCTGTAGCTGTACTAATATAAAAACTGAGAGACTGCCGGGCCTGTGGAAAAATTGAAACAGGATGTGCCCTTAATTATTAGATTTTATATTAGAGTGTAACTGCCTCTATAAAAGCTGTTTGTTTTCTCATTATATCCATCCACAACAACAATTTATGCAAAGACGTGACACTGTCATGGCAACAGCAAAAAAAATCTTAAGCACATGCTGAGAGCTTTTCCTTTAACCACAGACAAACAACTCCAATTATTTAACTATTACATTATTATTATATTATGAACCTTCCTATTTAATAGTTACACATTAAGACAACAGGTTAAAGTAATGTGTTGTGTGTGATGCAGTATCATTGTAACACACCTGGCTAAAGTTGAGGATTTTGGAAACAGACTGAGAGATGAACAGGATTTTTGCCCGGTCACAGCTTACAACTAGCAGGAAACTGTCCGAAGCCTGGTAGACAGAGAGATTATATGTATATATCAACAGACAAAGAGATGAGTGTAATGTCAAATGGGAGTTGATGGGGTTGCACGTAAGCACCTACGCTGAGAAGAAGGTGCCCGAGGTCGTCGCGGGACAGGATGGAAGGCTTGTGGGTGGTAAGTGACAGGGCGCTGCTCGTCCCAGCTGAAACAAACAGCAAACACCAGCTTTTGCACTGGACAGAGAAGATGTCACAGATCGTTCACATCACCGGCTGTGTTGAGAGTTACCTTTGAGGGCTTTCAGGTGTTGAACAGCCTTACGCAGCACAGTGAGTTTGTCAAGCTTTCGTGTCATGGGCTGACAGGCTGGGATCATGGCTGACAGCTCGTCAATCAGGTTGTTCATTTTGTCCCTTCGCCGCTTCTCAATCTGCCGGTGAGGCTCCCTGTAGATAATATGAAAATATAAATATGAGAGCTATTTGAGGAGTTCATTCAAATACTAACTGCTGTGTCTATTATCACAGGAAAACAATAACCTAAAAATCATTTTGCAATTGTTTCAAACGGAGGGAGTCGTAGTTGTTTAAAAGCTGTGCACACTAATCGCAGTCTAAACGAGACCAATCAGGGGCAATGGGACTTTGATTTAATATTAACAAAAACATAGAAAAACATAGTGTAGAATCACCTGAAGCATTTCATTTTGACCTGCTGATCCTCTCCTTCAGATCTGCAAACAAAGAGATCAGACTGTTTGCCTGCGTCCTCTCATAACACAGTGTGTGAATACAGACATGAAGGTCATGTACCTGCTGAGGTCATCGTCCACCTGGAAGTCAAGGCTTTGCCTGTAAGAACGGACGCAATAATCAATGTGTAATAAGAAGGATGCATTTTTACCAATGCAAAAAAACATAACACAATTCTCTTACTGTGCATGGGCGTCTGATCGCTCCTTATCTCCCTTTCGTTTCCTTGGCAGCTCGACAGTTGGCAGTGATGGGCCTGCTTGGCTTGGCTCGTTCTCCTCTGCAGCAGAATTGGACACATTCATGAAACCAAGTATCACGCGTATGGTATGTGAGGAACTGAAAATAAACACATCAACCTTGACATCTGCTGGCGTGACAGACGCTCCATTAATAATTCACCATGAATTAATTTATCAGACTTGCTCAGGCTGTGGGCTTTCACAGGTTTGTTGCACATATTCAACGGAGAGTGGTTCAAAAAAAAAAAAAACTCATTAAACACAGTGAAGCTGACTCTAATGAAGAACATGTGCAAATAAGCCTGGAACCAAATCTGGGAAAACAGTTTATTTTGAATTTCAACTATTGGTAATTACTGTAAAAAAGCAAAGCTACATCCATGTATGTAATTATCTTTATACCACTCGCAGTGATACACAGGGGAAAACACTGACAGAGAGCCACAAAGCAGGCATCAGCAAATATATTATGATCTTATTTATTAGATTTGTTAGTTTTTACTTTTTTCCCCCCACAAAATATATATTTTTTTAACCTAAGTGGTTTGGTGTAACCATAGTACCTCTTTCTACTTTTATAAATCTTGCAAAAAGAAATACGGTAATATTGTTTGCCAGCCACCATCAAATTTAAAAAAAAAGGTCAAACCTATGAATATTTTGATTCTAAGGTAATTTCAGCACAGCTTTGTGAAAAGATTCAATACTTAAAACCATATTTGTCTTCAAGGGCTGTTTGTTTATGTGCAAGGAGATTAGTTATTATTAAAAGACTGATATCTCACTCAGGATTTTTCCTCTGACTGTACAATAAGCCATAAACCACCTTCACAGCTGACCCACAACTGCCAGAAACATTTCCGAATGCAGAATTGCCTGAATTCTTCTCATTTCTCCTCCACATCTTCCCACAGACACATAATAAAGTCATCTGTTTCTAGGTGAACTCTCAATGTGCTGTCTCAATGCAGCCATTGAATGGCGCCAAACCTCCACGTTTACTGCTGTTGTCATTTTGAAAGGCACGTGAGGGTCAGTGGGGTTTAGGCTATCATCTTACCTAATGCTGTAACAATGACCTACTTCCCTCTCAGGACTCCCGAAAAATGTGACATTCATTCGGGGGGGGGGG
>JAFBJQ010000531.1:188940-242338 GCA_016785345.1 Trinectes maculatus | reverse complement strand
GGGGGGGGGGGGGGGGGGGGGGGGGGTGCTTTTCAGAGTTACTGTTGACCTGGACTAAACCAATAAAAGTAGTGGATGACACTGGCTATGTTTATATATTAACTCATATTTTTGTTTTTATCTGGGACACTGGATATTAATATATACTGGATAGCAATGCTGACCTTCCCACAAGTACAGTCCAAGCTCACGGATGAACACATTACACTTTTGCGAATTTTTCTCAGTAAGCAGTGAAGTTTAATGATGATGAAATTTCTTTTTCTCTCCAGAGGAGTTTATTGGGTCATCACTAACGCAAAAGTGGAATGTGGGGGGCGAACGCGCGTCACACAGTTCTCGCTCTACACTTCCTATTCATTGAGCACCTGTGCCAGCTGAGAAATGTGTCATCTAGGGAAGCGAGAGTTCCTGGTCTGTGTGTTTATGGATGGTCAGCATTGTGAATCACACGTGAGCCAAAGGCACCGGTCGTGGCATGAGTGCTTACGTGAAGCCAAGCCTGCAGGGCAGCAGATGACATACCATGTTACCCAAACAAAAAGACCAGGAGCAAGAGAATGCACATAATGACCTACATGGCTGTACTTGTTTTTTAATAGGCTTACAGTTAATCGTACACGAATAAGTATTTGGTGATATAAATGGAGGATATATGACCTGATTTATACGTCTTCCATAACCATGTAAAATCCAGTCAATAATCACAACATGCGAATAAATTCTAAAATAAGCCTATGGTTAATCTCTCAAACATGAGACCTGTAAACAGCTGAGGCATTGAGCCACAAATTAATTGTTGACCATCTCTAACCAGCTTTTGACGCAACTTTTATCTGTTTCACTAGTCTATTATCCAAAACTCGCTTACACAATTAAACTCAAACGCAATTCTGCACCTGAGCTGAAAACCCCTTTCATATAAACACAGCTATCTCAAAACATAGAGACAAGTACACACACACTGAGAACAGTGGGTCAATATGAATGCTAAGCAGAGACAGGGACGGTCTGCACTAAACATCCAGAGCAAAGATCTGGCACAAGCTGGGTTCAGATTTTACTATTCGTATGCAAAGCTCCAGAAAACAGGTGAAAAACGTAGACGTCTATCTATTACATATTATATATGTTCATGTTTCTCTTTATTGTGTTTTATGTTAAAATGTAAATGTCACACAGAGGAATAAGAATTATTGATTAATGACAGCTCAATCAATATTTTTGCTTTAGTTTGAGTTGGTACATTCAACACTGACAGCAGGTACATCAATGTAGTGAAGATTATATGGAAGATAAAACCAGATGTTCTGCCAATATCAGCAGTCAGGGGTCACTTTTAAAAAGCAGGGGAGCAGGGGAAAACAAGACGATAGCAAACAAGCTGGTAGATGGAGAAGCACATGTTGTGGATAGAAATCAGTCGCTGGCAAAACCCGTAGCACAGAAAGATCAGGCTGCTGTTCACAAACACAAACACACGGTTGATCCAAAAGCCAAACCTCATCTGTCACACACGACAGTGCGTTCTTGCTATGATTCAGATAACTATGCCTCACAAAAAAACCCAACAACAACAGGAACACAGGCTCTTATTGATGAGTTCTGGATGTAACTGGATATAAGGAGATATAAAGATTCGTCTGGTGTCAGTGATCCAAGACCTCATACAGTCACTGACTGCGACGGTTTTAACACAGAATCAATTTGAAAGTAAACTAGTAACAATATATATAGGCCACAAGGTCGCTTCTGATTTGTTTTATCTCCAGTCTTTACTGTAATTATGGGATATTTACAACCTAAAGTTTTACAAGTAAATTTAATTTCTAGAATATGTGGTTTTCAAAATGTCTGTGGTACTAAAAGACTTAACCCACAGAAAGAAACTGCCTGAATCTGTTTCTGATTTAACCGGTGCATCATCTTTCTATATTGACCAGCATTGAGCGAATGTGCGAAACAAACTTGCACAAACTGTGGCTGAACTCTGTGCTGCATTCGATTGTGTGTCTTCACGGTTTAGCAAGCATCCTGCTAGTCCAGTTGTGTCTACATATACAGTCTTTGTGTTTGAGAAAAGATGATGAGCATCTCATATTTATGTCTAAGGTTATTATTCTAAAGCTGCTTTATTTTCCTTTATAAAGCCAAGAAAGAAAGCGCAAATAACATAAGTAGCACAGTCGTATGTAGTTTAAAATGTTATAAACGTCAGCCCTAAAACATCATCACCTTTTTTCAAATGACAACATTTGTCACATCTGACAAACCTGAACCTCCTCATTCTGTTTCTCCAAGGCTGAATAGTCTGTATTACCATAGCTGCCTTGCACATCCTTTAAACGCATTCATTCATAAAGAAGCACCTCCTTTTGTTGATATCAAACATGAATGACTGTTTCAAGGTTCAGGTATCAAAGTTCCAGCGACAGCACAGAGAACAATTTCTTCAATCCATTTATATGTACTCAGTGACTGGTTCCTGTAAAACACATCTCCAATCAGCAATAATTTTATAATTGATTATTTGTTGTATATTTCTGGATGAACCAATATTTTCCTGATTAAATGCCAGTCACATTAAAACAGATAGCTGTGCCACAAAAAATACACAGGCGCAAAATTAACACAAAGAGCAACACAATAGCAAAGAAATTGCAGAGACCACAGAATGACCGATGAGATTCAACACAACCCATAAGAGACACAGAAATACTCCAACCAACAGCTATTTCACGTGTCAAATGACTGAAAGACTTCACTCGACTTCTCTTGCTCCTGTTTATATATCTGTGTTCAGTGTCCTGCTGTCTCGTGATCTATTCACATTTCCAGGCTAATCAGAGTTAAATATGACTATGAATATTTAGGATCCATCTATCAAATCTGATTTTATTTGCATACCCCATGTTCACAAATAACAACACGCGTCATAAAGCGACAACAAATAAAGAAACACCACAAAACACTGTGACTTTATATGAGTCTTAACAAATGTGTGCACGTTTGTTCCTTTTTTAAAGCAAAATAATGTTTCCATTGAGTAAGTTCATATATTTTTTGTGGCTGCACGTTAAAAACCTGTACATACTCTCAGTGATAATCAATAACATGACATGACATGATGTTTGTGCACAGAGGAGAAAATATTCCACAGAGACAGCTCTTTCTGAAGGACTGCCTGTGGGCTGCATTTGTAAAAATGGGCCCCACTCAGAAGGTGTCTTTTCACCTTGACCGGATATTAGTATGCTGGCAGGGAGCTGTTCATGCAGTGTATGCAGGAAAAGCAGAATATGTGAATATAATCATGAATTCTAAAATATTTCTGAAATAACGCAATCCAAATGTATATATAATTTCTATATGCAACTTAACATCAGCAACCTCTTAAATCAGGATGAACGGAGATGTTGGACGCACTTGATTGAAGGCTAAATTTTATTTTAAGGGTTTATCCTGGGACTATATATCAGTGAGTACACGTTTCCAGTGCAGTCTTGCAGAGTGTCAGGTATAGTTTAGTAGTTTAGGTGTTTAGCCCTGACAGCTGACAGGAGTGAGGGTGTAGACGACCTCCCCCTGGCGCCCGGTGCAGGCAGCGCTGCTCCACTGATCCACTGACCTAGTTTTAAAGGCGAGAGGGGGGCGGAGCTAAGGAGCCCCGTGAAACCACGTGACAAAGTTAAAGCTCCCAGAGGGCAGCGCCATAAAGAAGAAAACATAAAAAAAATAGACGTGGTTACAGAAACACATTCAGTTATGGTTTGACACATCAAAACTTCTTTGAGAAAAAAATTAAAAGTCGTCATAGTTACAGTCATTTCCCCCCTCCTCTTCCCCGTCCCGCGCGCGTCCCTGCTAGGAACGAGCACGTAGAACAGGAGGATGAATGGACAGGTGTTGCTAATCTGTGAGGCAGCAGGTTGTCAGGCAGGTGCCGCAGACACTGAACCTTTACTATAAATATACGTACACACACTGCTGGGTGGTGTCGTTACAGTAGCTACTTTCTGCTCTATCCGCCTGGGTTGTCACTCTAAAGCCAAATCAACAAAACACAAGAAAGAAACTGCAGCAAACCGGATGCTTCACACCAATAAGTCTCCGTGTGAAACTATGGCAGTGTGGAAGTTTAAGCTACTCTCTGAGTGTTACCCCTTTAGTGGTTTAATTGCTAATAAATGTATTTTTTTAAAAATAAACTTACCCACTAATAAATTAAATACAGATTTATTCATAGGTGTGCACCTACCGTCCGGCCTGTCCGCGGTCCCCTCAGAGCCACCGGCCGACATGCCGACGGACTGGAGCCGCTGTGCCCAGTGAAGGCTGCGGAACGCCGCGGCGCCTGTGGAGCTGGAGCCGGCTGTGGAGGAGGAGAGGAGGAGAAGAGGAGAGGAGGGAGCCGCCGTGTTGTATAATTGACTTCATTTTTATCCGTCACCCGCCTCCCCTCGTATTTTTTTTTTACAAGGGAGGCAGAAACTTGTGGCGGGGGTGGGGTGGGGATGTAACACCCATAGAGATTAGGAAACAAGGAAGAAAGGAAGAGAGAGAGGGAGAGAGAGAGTTCTCGCTTGTCTCCTCCCTCATTCATTCCCTGGGTTTAGTACTGTACAGTTTTTATGAGGACAGCTACAATTCATTCTGTTCACTTTACCCATGAATCAGCAGGAAGCACCAAGCCGACACACTGTTGCTGGAACTACACCATTAAATACAATGCTATGTTATGCTACAATTTGCTACCGCAAAAGTAAATTTACATTTGCCCTTATGTTCAAGTTATTAAAATGTGCAGGATTGTTTTTACTGCAGGCTAAGTTTTGGATACGTTTGTGCGTTTCACAAAAATATACACAGTTACCTTGTATAGCTTTGCATAGCACTGTAAAAACTGTAGGGCAAAGTATGTAGGCATAGACAACTGTTACTCTAATGCTGTCCTTATTTTCCCCTGATTAAAGAAAACACTCAAAGTGATACATTATTGTGACCGTTTACGATCTTTGGCATTCACCTACATAGTGTAATTTGAGACCTTTGCACGAGACTTTACGTAAGAGGGAAGTCTGCACGTGCCAGCGGGAAACGTGTTGACCTATATATTATATAACTTGACGGTCACGTGGTGAAGTTTGGTTCGTTAACCCATTTAAAGTCCGTCTGTGGAAAAAGTGGAGTCTCGTGACATTTAACATCCCGGAAGAGTCGTAAGTGGACAGGAAACACGGAAAGACAACACGGGTAGAAAGTCATTATTAAACTGACAGGAGAATATTATACACATTAGATACAAGTTAACAGTGACAGAGAAATGACAACATAGACTGAAACGGCACCATGAATCCATATAGGTCTTTTTTATTTCTATAATTTTATTTATGAGTAATATACTGTCACAGTTCATCAAATAAAGGTGATTTTACAAATCAGAATGTGTTTAATGTAAATTTATGATACAGTTAAACGGTTTTACATCAAAATATATTTAAATATGATATTGCAGTAATGTATGATTTGTATATTGTGTCATCCTCTGTGGAGTTGAGAAAGTAATGGTTCTGCAATGTTATGGTGGAGTTCCCTACTTTTATTATCGTATGGCACATAAAATGAAAAATATGTCAATAAGCTCGTCAGTAAGCTCGTTTTGTTTTTTGTTTTTTCAACAATAGCGTCACGTTCCTCCAGCGTCAGCAACGCATCAGGTCAGAGACACTATAGAAACACTTTGATCAAGTGTGTTTACAGCCACCTCAGTAACTCGGCTGTTGTCTGCTTTCTCCGGTAACCTGATTTCTGAATGTACAGTAAACCAGAAACCCCGTTTCCCTAATCGGGGCAAGGGATAAATAGAAACCCGGTTAACACAACTAGATTTTTGCTGAAAAGTTAACAACATATGTGTGTAACACGTGAGCGTGATCGCGATGGATGACAGTTTATCAACAGCCACGTCCACATTGTAAGTGCAACTGACGAATTTCTTATCAAAGTTGAAGATTTAAAAATAAATGAATTGTGTTGTTCAGGAGGCAATATGATTATTGACAAGGGGGTATTGTAAATAAACCATTTTGCATTAGTTTAAGAGTAAACTATAATAGCACTTTGGAAACTAAAGAAAATCAATGGGTGTTTTTATATAATTGATTTAATCAGACACACACGTGTTTTTTTTTTTTTACATCAAACTTAAATAAATAAAAGTGTTTTCACGTGACAACAGCTGTCAGCTGAGAGCCCATTCATAAGAGCTGGGAACAGTACACATCTGTAGCAAGAGCTCCCCCTAAAGGCAAATATCGTTTTTAGAGTAAGATGACCCATAAACGCTATGAAGAGGGAAAAACTTTGACTATTCATTCTCATAACTAGTAAGGTAACAGATTAAATAGAATGGAGATTAGAAACGGGAGCCATACAGAAAATATTGCTAATAATCTGTGCTAATAATAACAATGATATGCTGGAAACATTGTCCTAATGCTTTGCAGGACCACACCACCTGCCTCCCAGACCCCAGTAAAAAACAAACAACAAAACTATAAGTGTTTAAGTAATTTTATTATTTTAAGCTTTTAATCTACATAAAAACTCATCAGTGTGAATGAATATATTAATGAGCCATCCCTTCATCAAACCCCAGTTTCACTTAAATGTCTACAACAAATATGTACACATCATTACACTAAACACCTTACAATATAGTCCAGGCCTGTGATGGGGTTTTAAAACAGTGTATAGCTTCATGGTAATAATGAATTTTCACTTTAACAAGGGGAAAATTATATATTATCAGCTAAGTAAAGACGCTATGAGGTTTCAAGGTAGACTATTTCCATCTGAAACTAGACTCTAGATGTAAATGAGCCTCCAATCTGGTTTTAAATTAAATTTGTATCACTAGCTTTTTAGAAAGGACATTTGGATTATCCCATGTCTGTGTTAAGGGAATATATTCTTTATACAGACAGATAATGTGATGTTAACTAACAACACACAGGAGGAGTCATTCAGAAGAAATTTTTCTAGCAGAGTTCATTTAAGACAGCAGTATTAATTTTCTAGATCCCAAACACTTCTCAACCTTGTGGAAGAATGAAGTCACAATAATTTAGCTCCTTTCAGATAAAGTGGCACAGTAATGGAGTTCAAGTCGTCTTGTGTATACATACATAGAATCATATGGGATTACCCTCCTGTTATTTGTACAAGTACTTTTGATATCAATAGAAATAGAAATAAATCAAATAGTTTCTCTTTTACGACACAGACCATCTGTTTTACATAGATCCAGCTGACACTTCATCTCACAACTGAGTGCACAGAGGATCTACTTCATGAAAATGCCCTTTTTGTCACTTGCAGCTTCATCACAGTCACACTCACTCACACACTTGTTTTTCATTAACAATCTTAACTGTCTGGCTATGAAAAGAGATGCTCTGGAACAGCAATTTGGCATTGTTTCCCAGACTGTGTCAGTGTGTTTCAGTGATTAGACACAACCCAGACTCTGCAGCAGTAGCCATCAGCAAAATCCCCCACAGTGCATCTGTCATGCTACTGTACTGCCCTCTAGTGAAGACACAGCTTCCTGCAGCCTGGTCGGAGCTTTGATGCATTAGTATTTAGGTTACACATATTGGCTTATTCTTTGTGGGACAAAACAGTGCCGAATAAGGGGTTTCATACAGACTGTTAAAATACATATTTCCAGACATTTTCTGTCTGTAATTAAATGACATCCAAATGTTTTTACACAGTAAAATCAGAATACTCTTACTAAAGTTTACTAGAAGGAGCTACCAGACAGAAAACCACAATCAGGTTACATTAAGGGGAGAATAGGGTTGAAAAGATATGTTAGTCTCTGCTTCATCAGTTAAGACCAACGTTTTTCTGTTTCTTCTTTGTCCTTTAACGTAACAAAAGCACAGTGCTAAATTGTTGGAGTACCCCTTTCAATTCTAGAGAAACCAAACATGAAAATTGTTAAATTCAAATACGTCAACTGTAAGCACAAACATCTTTGTCAACAAAAAAACACTGAAAATAATAAATAAAGAAAATGTATACATTGTATGGTGTATGATGATACAACACCAATTTATCGACCTGCGTGAACACTTCCTCCATCAATTCCTCTGAAAAAGCACAGACAGCTTAATAAGGGTTTCTTGTGATGGCTACAGCTAAACTTAGTTCAGTGTGGTGAAGCAATTAGTATATTTCCCGTCCCTGCACATAAATTTTTAGCTTTTTCTGCATTTTGACACTTCTGCGACATGTCCGTCTCTGCAAACTTCACTTTCAGAAAAGTGTCAAAAAACAGAAATGGCAAATTATTCCATAACTGCGGGCAGCTCTATTGGAAAAGTTTTTTTTAAAAAGGTAGTTTTAAGTCAAGTGCAGTAAGCAACACCTACATGTGAGCTTCTGTGATGATCAGAGTTCTTTGGTAACTATTTTTAGCGCTGTGTCTTATAACACCTCTGAGTATACGTGATGCTTTTTTTCGATGAGAAAGAGAGGCCTTGCATTTGATGTTTATGTGGGTTTTTATGAGGGTGTGGAATCTAAATTTAATAATTAAAAATCCAACGAGACATTTGGGAACCTCAAAGACATAAACCATGTGTTTATGATATCCATTGAACTGTTATGCATTTGTTCATTACATTGACTATAATGCAATAGATTTTATTGGCCTTGATCAAACCAATAATATTCAGCTTTTCTATACCACCTCCATTTTATCACTTTTTTAAATCTGTGTTGTTGCTTCATGTTTCATTACTTTGAGGACATAATAAATATGACTGACACATTGGTCCTTAATGTGCCCTTGGAGACAACTATTTTTTTCTTACAAGCAGTAAGCAGTCGTAATGCTGAAACAGTACATTTTTTCTCCCTCAGTAACCTTTCTTATGATTTCTGCCTGCAATTATATCCTTAGAATTAATTTCTGATATTGCCTCTAAAATGATCCGGTTCAGTATTTAAAAGGCACTTTGCAAGTTTTGTCCTTCTAAGAAGGAAGCAATTGGTTGTCAGACTGATTGGAACTGAAATGAGAGGAACTATCAACTACTGTGGAGCTCTGATCTAACCAAACTGTCGCTAAAGGGAAGTGACATGCTGTGCAGTTTGTTTGGCAATATGGAAGGACATTAGTAGATGTTGTTGTCAATGTAAAGTCCTTTCAGATGTTTCTTGGGCAACTACTTGTTCCTCTATGCATGACCAGTAAAACCACAGGAAGAGTTGCCCCACTGAGCTGGCACAAGATCACATTGTACACCATAAGACCTAAAGGATGATTCCAGCATGATTTGAGTTTTTTTTGTTTGTTTTGTTTTTTCATCATTTTAACTGTTACTGTTTCTCTAATCACAGTTGGTGGGCCAAGATTTTCCATTTTTATCATCAAAAACTTAATGAGAAGAAGGAATCACGCTGGAATGTTCCTTTAATTCCATGAACAGAGTGTGTGTGAAGACAGCTCCTGTTTCTGCCAATCATCCAGTGTTTGCCATGTATACAACATGTCTTTGAAATAGAGAAGTCAGAGCCAATTTAACCACCAGTGTTGACACCAGGATTTGCAAAGATGTCAAAGCAGTGATGTGCATTCAAGTCTTACTCCCCCATCACTGTTTTACCGCATACAGGTGGTAAAAAGGAAACTCTGCAGAAGCTGAACATGCTGAGATAGTTGTGTCCTTGTTAGAGAGTTGGCCTGAGAGCTATGGCTAAAGACAGCACAAATATACGATATAAACAACCGAGGTAATGCGGTAATGCTCTTAAGTGTTCTTGCGGTGGCAGAGCAGACCTAAAGAAATTGTGATGAAGAAAACTGAGAGGCTGACAGCTCAGCCTTCAGCACCAGCAGGGCTCTAGGGCCCGACCCTGTGTCCGTAAACGTCTCTTTTTTATTCCTCCACAGCAATCCTTCCCGCTTGAGCATGTCAGGCCTTTCCTGCCTTCATGTATGTGGGGATGGTGCCTCGCTGAGTCAGGCCCTCAAAGCGCTTGTATGTGTAGTTGAGAAACACCCAGTCCTTCGACTTGAAGTCTGGCTCTGTTGCACTGACTGTTTACAAAAAAAGGAAAAGAAGAAAAGTTTTATGTATTCTCACTCTGTGGCGTTATGGAGGATGTGATGTAAATGACTACCCCGTACAAGTATTCAAAGCCATTCTAATTTTGATGTCCTGGAACAATAATGTTGTTTGCTCAGTAAGTTGACAAGCTATTATTATTATCCAAGACTCCTTTTCCTATGAAGGAATTTCCCTAGCAGCTGGTAAAATACTTCTTAAGACAAACCTGGCTGAAGGATGTCTGATTCAGGGAAGTCATCAAAGTTCGAGGTATCGTCAATGCTCTTGATTTCAATGGAAATGGCTGCTGGCCGCTCCCTGTGAAGGCAGGACAGAGTAAATTATCGAGGGACGAAGGAGGAAGGAAGAACAGTGGTTTTGTAAAATTAGGCAGGAGGTACAAAAAATGTGCACTGTACCTGATGTGCTCCCAGTCCACTGACTCAAAGAACTGATGACTCTTGATTTCATCCACACTCACAGCTCCAATCCGGTTCTCAGCATCAGTACAATACCTGAAACATGCACACACAGCAAACTGATGAAACTACTGCTTAATAAACCTTAATATAGAAATGATCATGGCAAAAATATCAATTTCAATATTCTCTAGAAGTACCAACATTTGGCCATAAGAGTTCATCCTGATTAAAGATACCTTAATATCAAGTCTTTGGCCCTCTCTGAAATGGGAACTTCCGGTGGGAAGACAAGGGTTTCCTTCCAGTTCATCACCTTCCTGTATGTCTCCTGAGGTGTTTCTGAGCAGAATGGTGGATAACCTGAACAAAGCCCAAGAGGATTTTTAGAAAATAACTGGTGATACCATTACTTTAGGTTCAAGTTATTTTGCTCATCTACTGTAATTTGATGACTATTGTGACTTGATTGTTCTGTTCCTGTGTGAAGCAAGTCTCCACCCAGCTACAGTGTAAATTATAATTCTTTGTTCATAATGTCTGTCTGTTTGTTGTTATGTTGTTTATGTTTGCCAAGTGAAAATTTCACACAGCATTATGTCATATCAGCAAATGTCTGCTTACCAATGAGCATTTCATACATGATGACACCCAGGGACCACCAGTCACACAGTTTGTTGTATCCTGTCTGCATGAAGACTTCAGGAGCGATGTAGTCAGGCGTTCCCACAGTAGAATAAGCCTGTTAGTAAATGAGGGCTCCGAGTAAGAATCTGATCCAAAAGCTATAGCTTTATTTATCTATACTAGGCTCTTCCATGCCATCATGCCTATCCTAATGCAAGGCAATATACTTCATCATAGTAGGTTTTCCTACCAGCTGCCTGCGATTCTTCTTCCAGGTTTCTGCTTTCCTCTTTGAGTTCATATTTTGAAAGGCTATTGGACAGAATACAAAAGAAAACAACCTTCAATAACGAACATGTATTTTATTGAATGTGACCAGTTATATTTACATGTTTGACATTTATTACGGATATTTGAGTTTAACTCACAAAAATCACTGGGTGGATTATGTGTCAGGTTCCTGTAAAACTCGGTGCGGTGAGCCTTCTTCAGTCCCGTACACAGACCAAAGTCTGATAGCTTCACATGTCCCTGTGAACAAAAAGACCTAAGATAACTCATCTGCAAAGTCATCATGCAAAACGGACCATCCACTAATTGTGCGTTGTCAGTCCTTGAGTGTGGTCTCACCCTGGAATCCAGCAGCAGGTTGTCAGGTTTAATATCTCTGTGGATGAAGCCAAGCTGATGGATAGAGTCGATAGCCAAAACTGTCTCTGCAATATAGAACTGTGTTGCCTCTTCTGACAGTGTGTCCTTCTTCATCAGCAGGGTCATCATGTCACCTGGCAAAAAAATATTATTATTTTTCTGCCATTATCATTATTATTCCTTTACAAATCATCTGTCTGTACAGAGGCAGTGTTAGAACAAACTGTGTTGCTGCACCCTCTGCTGCGTTATTAGGACAACACGATACTTCACAAAGTAGTGGTGTTGATTGTTTTCAGAGTATTGAGAAAAAGAAAAATAATTTGGGGAAACAGACTGGTCAGATAGTTAAAGACCTAACACTTCAGAAATGTCCAGAGCTGATTTGGGATGAACTTTCTAAATATTTGATTTAAGTATAGAAAGAACAGCTAGTCAAATTAATTCAGATTTCAAATTCTATGATTTTTTTTTATGTTTATAATTTATTTGTTCTATATTTTAATTCCACAGTACTCTGTTCTGATGTTCAAGTCAAACTTTTAGCATTCTTAATGCATCAGTGCAAACCTCCAGGCAGGAACTCCATGATAAGGTAGAGGTTCCTCTTGTCCTGGAAGCTGTAGAACATCTTGACCACCCAGGCACCGTCTGCCTCCACTAGAATATCCCTTTCTGCCCGGATGTGAGCAACCTTCAGGGAAAAGGTGGACAACACACAACACTTGAATACAAACAGCAGCGCTTGTATTTAAATACAATGTGACTTCAGCTGCAGCAGTGTCGTCCTTGAAGACTATGGTGCTGACAAATGCCTTACCTGTTCCTTTTCCAGCATGTCTGCTTTTCTTAAAATCTTCATGGCATATATGTGCCCTGTGTCTTTTTTCTGCACCAAACGCACCTAAAGGAGAACGTGTCAGTTAGATCCTTATTGCATTGAAAGTATAGACAGAAAACTAAATTAACACTGTGGTAATGCTGTGGGGAAAAAGCAAAAAATGTAATGGTCAAAGTAAGAACACTGAAACCATGTACAATACAGTTAAAAGAGCTTCAGCTTCTGCGCTCTTTTTAATGTACCTCTCCAAAAGCACCGCGTCCAATAACCTTAAGGGACTCAAAGTCATCCAAGCCCAGTCGCGTCCTCTTAAGTCGCAAAAACTCTGTCTCCTTACGTGCGTGCTGAGACCGACGCATTACTTTCTGCAAAACAGAAGGAAATTCAAGAAAAGTTTAGGAATAAATAAAAAACAATCTGAGATTTTGATGTGAGACTATAAAAATGAACCTCTTCATCTGGTAATCCCTCTTCATCCATTGCCTTCTCCAACTTTTTCTGCCTAAAGTTAAAAAATACATCATTATAAGGATATAAAACCCACAGTAATAGGTCCTAAAATATGGCAAAAAGTTTCAGTCCAAGTTAATTTACAATATATGACAAAGAGAATTGTTTTCAGGTGACCTAAAGCATGCCAGATCTTTAAACCGAATCCCCTTATCAGTTTACATAGTAAAGAGTGAGTAAGCTGAGGTGTCAAACCATGTTACCTGCACTAGATCAACTCTCATGTAATGTGAGAACATGAGCAGCAGATTATAAGATGCCTTTTGTTTTGCCTCTACCTCTGCATTGTTATGTTTTACTGTGGCAGATGGTGGAATATTTGATACTCTGAACAACAGCTTTGTTTACATGCAGGGTAACTGTGATACTGGCTGCACTGTGGAAAAGGTCCTGAACAAAGTGTACAGCATCAGGTAACTATAAATAGTAAATAATTAAGTAAAATAAATATGTAAAATCTATTTTTGTAGCTTTTGCAAAGTGTATACACAGACACACACACCATAACCTGGAACAAACGTGATAAGGAGCAACAGATGCAATGGGTCAGGTGTGTTTATATACATAACAGTGAAGACATGGTGTTACCTCATCTCTCGCTCCTCATGCTGGGTGAGCAGAGTGCTGTAAAAGTTTTCCAGTGTCAGCTTGGCCACAGTCACCCTCTCTCTGGTGTGGTTGCTCATGGGAAGGGCAGCTGCAGTCCCTCCCGTCATGGCCATACTATCCTGTAAAACACAAACAAACAAACATACAAACAAACAAAAAACAGTCTTCGAATTAGTATTAAGTGTAGTTTTCACAATGTAACCATCAAATATAAGGTTTGGGCTTTAATAGATCTGTCCCACATTTTAATCGGGGAAACACGTCACTAAGACAGCAGTTCAATTCACGACCAATAAAACACACCCTCACTCCATTCAACACCATTCAAGGTAGCTCAGTCAGATAACTTTTGTCCCATCTCACAACAAAGTCACCAGGACAGGCCATTACACAAAAATGTGCAGATAAACATCACCAACATCATCATACAACTTTCTGGTGCTACAGCGCGTTGTCCTGCATTCATCACTGGTCAAGCCCCAACACACCAGCAGGAGTCACTGCTGCAGCGACAATAATGAGAACTGTCCTGGCTTTCCACCCACTCATCCAGACAGAAACAGGCCTTATGACAATAGACAATCATATATTGTATGAGTAAACTTATTAGCCACTACATAAGACTTATGTAGCGGCTAATAAGTTTACTCATACATGATTGTCTGTTTTTTACATCTACACTGTGTCAATAAACACAGCAGTCAACAAACAAATAGTGTGACACCTCATATATGAATGTGCAATGTTACATTTTCCATGAATGAACTTGAAAGTAAGTTATGACTTCACTCATATGTAAAATTGCCCAATACTAGAGGACAAAATTGATCTGACGAAAATTCAGTAGACTTGTGAATTCATGAGGCAATGCATTTGAATTTAAAAAAATCTGATTACAAAAGGACTCCTGAACAGCAGTGCTTCATCCTGAGGAGGGAGAAACTGGTTAAACCACAACTGGTTAAACTGCCTAGAGTCCTAATAACATGCCGGGGTATAATTATGTGCTTTTAAATAAACTGAAAACGTTATCTAACGGTAATCTATTCGGATTAAATTAACAACACATTATGTTGAAGTGCCCTACAATTTAATTCCAACTAAATGGACAAGCAGTGTAAACTCAATGATAAGTGGTATCCATTTTTATTATTTTAGTGAGTGCAGCTCCAGATAAAATCCCCCAACCACAGACTAAGAAGAAGTACCAATGTGAGATCCATGGTACAATAATATTCTTGAGACTGAATGGGCAGGAAAATCATCCTGTGGATGAGTCAATGTCTGCAGGATTTCATTGCAAGAACTGGTCAGTAATATTTGCACTCCAAAAACTAAGCTTAACCCTAAAACTAAGGTAAACTAAGAATAACCGGCTCAGACTAGCAGCATTTATGCAAAAAAGGGAAGGAGGAAGAGGGTGGATGTGAAAAGGTATGAATGGGCTTGATTAGCTCACACAGAGATAAAAACAGCCCTGCAGCATAGAGATAGGACCCATGTTTCGTCTAGTCACTGGCCCTTTTCCCTTCGGGGCCCCAGTGATCTCACAACAACAGAACACTTCCTGGTTTCTGAGAACAAAAAAAAAAAAAAAAAAATCACTGAATCACTTCAATGGGCTGTTGTGGTGTTTGTCGTGTTGGAGCAGAGAAGAGTACACATTTACTTTAGCACACCATTCACGAAGCTCAACCTAATATAAAATACTGCTGGTCACCATCAATAAACACAAGGCAGCACAAGCAGCCTACTTATGCTTCCTGTGGGTCCCTCTATCTACACCAAGAGACCATAGGTTAAATAAATGCAATATATCCATGCAAATGTACTGTGCATTCTTATGACATGACTATGGAATTCAGACCTGGTGATGTCCATTATCTGTGATGAGAGAAGAGTGAGTAATGGGCTGCAAGGTCAAGCATCATGTAATACGGTATATGATAGCTCAGTTGTTGAGATGTGAGTGTTTGGAGGTTTGAAGACCACTGACTTTGGAGGTAGCCTGTGAAATACAGGACAATTCATTCATGATGGAGAGCAGCAGGTTCTGAAGGTGTACTAACTCTGTCTTAAGTTATTCCACCATAGTTTTAAAAATATTATTTTGTGATATGTCATATTTGAACATAAAGGGATTAACAGAGTCACTTGTGCTTGACATGCATGGGAGGACATCAAGATGAGACTCATAATGGTCCTCTGAAGGACGAATAAAACTGCTCCGTGTGTCACTCCGTTGTCCACCTCAATGTGGTACTGCTTCATTTTCTGTTTGCTAATTTGGTGACAATTTATGGTTTGCAAACTTGTTTAGACGCACATTACCCCCACATGACAGGTGCCACTATACTCCAATTCATGGTCTCTCTCAGTTTCATTATATTCCACTCATTATTATATTCAGTGTCAGTTGAGACAAGTACAACAAAAGCCGGTATACCTGTTTAGTGTTTGGCTTAATAACAAAGCAAATATTTGAAATTTTTTACACTGGTTAACATTAGTATAACACTTAACATTGATAATATCTCCAGCTAGCATGCAAAACTGTCAATAAGTCATCTTACTTGAAAGCACTGAAAACTTAAACAAAAAGCATTTACATTTTTTTATAAAAAATGGCTCAATTCCATTACGTGACCCAGTAAACCATTATGGTGGGGCTGCATGAACAATACAAGGACCCTTGAAATAAATCACATAGGTGGTATTCATTTTTAATGTAACCCCACACACCTCGACATGTCCAGTTGAAATGTTTTGCTATGAAACTGGTCTATACCAGTACACAGTTAGATTGATTATAGTTTAGCATAACCTGTCATTTTTTGCTGTGACATGTGTTTAGTAGAAAAGACTTGTTGTAGCACACACTTGATCCTGAGAATTTTTTGCTTGACTTTCTACCAAAGTGGAAAATGAAGAATAAACTTAACATTTAGAAACTGCTGTATCACAACTGAAGCCACTGGGCCTTTTAGCTCAGACTGAAGGGCTTCAGTTTGACTCGAAGTTACCCAGGTCCAGCCCTCAGCTAAACAAACAAGGTACCTCACTGTGCTCTTCTGAGGAAGGCAAATTGAAAGGAAGCTCAATATTCAGAGACTGAATCATTGAGCAGAGGAGCCATGGGTCAAATCAAACAGTTAAAAAAATCACTCATAAATCATCACAAAGCTTCAGAGTGTTGTAAAATGCCAATCCAATGACAGCTAGCCAGAGACAGGAGTGTTTTTCACTGAGCTTCAACGCAAGATTTTATACACTTGTTGATTGTGAAACCTGTGTTCTCGCATTAGAAAATGACTTCAGCATCCAGTTTCCACTGAAAACAGCCCTGTCTGAGAGGCAGACTCACAACCCATAACCCCTCCAAAAGTAATAAAATTAAGGCAGGAAATTCAAGGTGTAACTGTTTCCCCAGATAATGAGGTTTCTCCATTTAGTACAGTTTAAGAGTGTGTGGAAACCTACAGTCACTCCACCCTTTAAGGGCTTTAAGTGACTCTGCAGGAAACTCTTGCCATCCTGCATGAAAGGACTCAGTCATGACACCAAGGAGAGAAATGCTGGGTGCGCACTCACTCACTCACACACACGTCTTAAGTATATGTAGCATTAGGATTATCATTATGACACGATGCCTCAAAATTGAAAAGAAAAAAATACATTAATTTGTTGATGTGGCTCTGTCAAGGTCAGAGTCCCAGGAAACAAACCGAGGAACCACTCTGTTATCCATCTGTAAATAAGGAGTGCGCGTGCATGGCTATAATATGTCCCACATTAATAGTGTATGACAGCTCAACCTACTCTGACAATTAACGGACACCCGGTCAAACCTGTACAAGGTGGAACTATGTCCACCACGACACGACAACTAACTAATGTCATTTCATTTATCTTTAAGTTTAACACATATTTAGTTAGTTTGACGTTTTGTTGTGCTAGCTAGCTAGCCATTGGGCTGCTAAATATCTGTCCGGCAGGTTCTTTAAGAGCAGTGAATAAAAACCCGACATTAATAAAAGTAGACAGCATTATGTGAGAAACGTGTTTACCTACCTCCGTATCCTGCTCCAGAGTCAATTATTGGCTTGCCGCCAGCCACGACACAGATGAAGAAATGTAATGTTTTGCCTCGTGCTTTTCTGTCTAATATGCAGCTGACGGCTACGCGCTCCAGTTAACTGGCTACACTGTGGAGGATACCTATCAGGCTAAACGCCGATATTAACGCCAAATCATACGTCACAGTCCCCTAACGTTCACAACGAGTTCGCCGAAAATGTTTTTTTTTAATTAAAGCCTTCATTTATAACTCCCGACCTCGAAATTGGACACTTCACCCGTCTTTAACGACAAAACAATATGGAATAAGCACCGCTGCTTCCTGGAACCGTTGGTCTCGCCGCACATTCTGGCCAATGAACTGGCGTAGCATTTGAGTGACGTTAACGGGAACCAATCGTCAATGAAAAAAAGGCCCCGGTGGTTGAATGACGCGTGTATTAGCCAATGACAAGAACCAAAACGCCCCGCAAAGGTTTGCGTTTCAGGACGCAGGTTCATTTGGGTTGCAGCCGACAAAGCAGTTGCAGCTATTAAAGGGTACAGTAGCTACAATGGCTGTATTTAATGTATTGTTCCTATTGGAAACACTTTCTACAAAGCTATTGTTAGTGTGGCACCTTTGTAGAAAAACAATATATAGAATAAGGGAAATGTATGAGGTTCAAGAGGGTATCTAAGGTCAATATAAGGTCAAATGAGACATTCAGCAAAATACGTTTTTATATATTAAAATGTCAAGTGTCTTAAAAGGTATATTGTATAAACATAAAACAACCAATCTAAACTCTGTATATACTATTTCAGTGGACTAAGCAACGTGTGCCAAGAGAGATAAATGAGATAAAAACAGTAAAATGTGATAAGAAACCTGTAGAATCGACACAGTGACACAGATAAAGTAGTTAGAGATGTTGAGGTATTTAACTGAAGGCAAACTCTGAACCCTTTCAAATAACATTTCACGATGAATGTGGCTTTGAACAAAAATACATGCAGTTTTATAAAATTTGTATCATATTTTACATTCTATTGATAATTATATACAGTATTTAAAAGCCACTGGAAATGTCCCTTACAACTACTAAATGGACCAAAACACTGAATATCAGTGCAGGTTGGAAAGTGAAGTCTCTGCGCCACAATTGTCCTTTTTTGGACAGGTTAGAGCCTTTACTGTTTAAGCAATGATGTCAACATACAGAGAGGTGGGTGTAGCCTGCTAACATTTGGGTGTGGTGTCTAGCAGACAAGGCTGCTTTTATTTCTCACATCCACAGCGTTCACTGAGCTGTGTGACACAGCAGCTATATTTAGGTTCGGGCTATAAACCCCCTGGCCTACAGCCTATGCTTCGCAAAGTTCACTCTGAAACCCTCAGACCATGGAGACACTTTTTTTAATCAAATCAAGACCACTGTACCTCGCATGACTGTTGACAATTGGAAACATTCTGACCACAGTTATGATGATTTTCAGACATCTGAAGTTGAAACTATGTTTTATGAAAGTCAATGTATAAAAGCTATCACCATATTGAAAAAGTGCAAGGGTGTCCTGTAATTATCTGTTTTCTCATATGAAAAATGACATTGTTTTAAGTTCCTAGTAAGTATGTCCAAGTCATCAGCTGCTTCCCTATTTCACCCCTCAGCAGCTCATCCTTTTTTTACCACACTTATTTTGCCTTGCTTACAAATCCTTATTCCGGTGAATTCTATTAATGAAAATTAAGTAATTCTTACTCAGTTGTATAGAAAAGTGTATATGCTGAAAGACTATTTCAAGAATGCATAAAGACAATCAGCTCACAAAGATAAGTTTGGTATATTTCTGAAGATCTGCAAAAAATGGAATTCCCCAAATTGTGTTGCTTTATTTAAAAAAAGAAAAATAAGCTGAAATGAGAAACCCTAATGGTAAGGTTGAGAGCATTAATTCATTCATTCATTCATATCTACAAAAACAGAGAGACATGTAACCCAATATATAACATATACTGTACATTAAAAACAGTCAAGACCAGAGAGACTCTTTTAGACTATGACAAATAACTTTTCAAGCCTTTCTCATCACCGTTCGTCTTCACTCAGACACATTCGACAAAGTCCGGAACATAAATTCAGACACATTCAGTACGTGTTTAAATCTTTCCAAATTGAAATCGTCCAAACTAGTATCCAGTAAGTTGTGGGTCAGGATTCAGTTGGTGATTGCTGGCTTGGGCCTCCATTACGAGTGCGGAGCTGCGACTGTGCTATGTCAGCCAGAGCCGTCTGAATCTTCTCTAACAGCATATCTCCACGGTAAACCACATCTTCCAGACGAGCCGCTGCCTCATGATTCTCCTCTTCCAGCTGCCGCAGACTGGCCGCCTGACGGGGGGGCACATTAAGTGAGATTTACTTACAATAGAATGTATGTAATTGTATATAGGAATGAACAAAATTAATACAGAGTATATAGTAAATTGGCTGATTGGTGTGGACATTTATCCTTGTGTATGATAGCTTGATTAGACATTTAGATCTGACTATGTACCGCTGTCCGAGCATACACCTAGCTCCATCTGCTGGCTAAAAGCTAAAAATGCAAACTGGGCTTTTGTGTGTTCCTCTATAAAAGGACAGGTTTAACGTCAACAACAAGATTAATGTTTCATAATAACTTATAACTTTTAATTTCAAATGTGACAGGACAAACAAAATCATGTAGAAGTAATTAGCGTATTCTACGGAGTCAGGCTGCCCCCTTTAAAGAAACAAATAAAAATGATTTTCAAACACATTTGGGTATGTGTGTGCTTACCTGCAGTGCTGCTGTTGACTCCTCACTGGGCAGAGAGTCGATTAGTACATCCACATCTTTAGCTGTCCTGGCGATCAGGGCTGCAAACAGCTGGGCATATTCTGGACCAAGATTGAAAAAATACTGAGTTGACCCAAAGCACAGGATAATATGTGAAGACAGGGAATTAAATGTGCAAGAAAGGGCATTGTAGCTTTAGAAGAACACACAAAGAACCTTCGGTTGGGTTTGCGGGCTGATCCTTGTTGATAGCCGTCTGGATGTTACTGAAGGAGGCAGGAGGTGCACATTGTTGTAGGACGCCGATGGCATTACAAAACTGATCTGCCAGCTGCACACACAAATCAATGCAGTTGGTGAATTAACATTTCACTAAAGGAAGCTGGTTGTTGATAGACAGCCGTTAGCTACTGTATCATTCTTCAGAGTTGTAAGCTCGTATGTCTGTGTGCCATATGTTGTTTCGTGATCCAGGCCTCTGACAGTTAGTCGCCCAGTAATTAGGCCAAGTCAACGGGTTAGTAATAATAAATACCTGAGATGTTGTTTCACATTAGCCACTTGTTACACATTTTTTACAAAGAACACTAGCTATCCTTTAGAAACTTAGTTAAAACGCCTTACCGAATTGACAGCGTCTTGGAGCTGTGTTAGCCTGTCTGCCATCTTTTCTGTGATTGAACAAATCTCGCTGCTGTTGACGCGAGAATATCCCGACAGCGTAAACTATCGCGGGATTTGACGGTATTCGGATATTCTGCTACCTTGCTGCCCATAAGCTTAGCTTAGGCCAGTTATAGCCGCTAGAGACTTTATTTACAGCCAACAAGGGCAGTGATTAACTAAACGAGTCCATCTGCTGATACCTCAGTGTGCTTTAAAAAAGAATAGCGCTTGCATCGTCAATCCGAATGGGGACTAATGTTAGCCTGTAGCTAATATTAGCTACCAAATATCAACAGGAAGCAACGGGCGAACTGAATTCGTATGTCTTGCACATTGAGTTCTCCAGGTACAGCTAGTTTATTCTTTTCTTGTTTCCTTACATTAAGCACAAATATCTGTAGGGGAGTCGACCTTTTTGACCAAATATCTGTGATATTAGCCTTGGAGGTATTGGTATTACAGCTTTAGTGTAGTTAGTTACCAGACAATAAGTTTGTAAAGACTTAGTAAGTAACATAGTAAGTGTAGCTTCTAAAATAACGTTACTTCTTGTCTTTTGATTCAATCTAAAACACTTGCGTGTGTAGCTGTTTTGACTTTTGCCCTAGTGGGGATAAATACAGCGCACCTGATTACTAAATATATCACGTTAAACAGTACTATTAGTTTCGTTCATTAGCAGACACAGATATCTGTCGTCCAAGCATAAATTGGGTTTTTGGTCGGTACTCTGTTGTCGTTCTAAACTTTGGTCATTGTTCTGACCAGTTAATGTTGTGATATAATTTACTTGACAGACTGATAATGTTGAGACATACACTCAAGAAGCTTACCCCATCTTTTTTTACCACCACTTATCACTATTCATTTATAATGCATTCATATGCCTGGTGTGTAGGCTGAGTTGGTATTTATTTTACTGGTGTTGTCACTAAAGTTGTTTGTAATGATGACATGTTTTTTCTCAGGCATGAACTGTACTTTAGAGAAAGTCTTGGCAGACGCCAAATCATTAGTAGAAAGGCTTCGTAATCATGACAACGCTGCTGAGATGTTAATCGAACAGACAACATCCCTCAACAAACGTGTGGAGGCCATGAAACAGGTAGGGGGTCACACGAAGCTTGGTGTTGATTAGATGTGATTGTTCATTTTATAAATGCTTTCATTTAAAACAGAGTAAGTCAATCTAGGCAATGTGTCAGGATATGGTTTGTAGATTGGACCCCGAAGCAGAGACTGAGTCAGGCAGGTTGACGTGAAGCTGTAGTTTATTGTCCGGAAAAGCAAAAACAGGCCAAAACTCAAATTCAAAAACCACAAGGAGAAAACAAGAGGTGGTAGAGGTGAACTACCCAACACATGCAATCATCTGGCAAACAAGTAGAGAAGAGACCAGGCTTATATAGAGCAGGAGATGAGCTGATTCAAAATCAGGTGTGCCTCGTCTGCTGCTAATTGGGAGACCAGCTAGGCCTCCTGCCACACACCTGCTCTCAATGATGAACAGAAAGGGGTGAGAGGGGGAAGAACACAAAACCACCATGACACAATGATTCTGTCTCTAAACATCTACTCATTTAGACTGCATCTTTCTTTTTCGTTTGTTCATTGGGTATTGATTTGTTTATTTCCTGTTGACAGTATCAGGAGGAGATTGATGCACTGAACCAAGTGGCGCGTCATCGACCTCGTTCCAGTCTGGTTCTTGGAATTCAGCAAGAAAACCGCCAGATTAGGGAGCTTCAGCAGGAAAATAAAGGTTTTTACATGAAATTTTGTATTCATGTAACTGATTACTTGTAATTACATGTAACTGAAGGATCACTAGTAAGGGTGTGCTTTGAGAACCTTTAGGTATCTAAATAAAGTTAAATCTGATATATACCATAATTTCATATGGTTTTGTTGGACAGGTTTGCTACTTTGTGGTCTAGATTAGACAGATGCATGATTTTTTTATAGCCATCAAGTAGTTTTGGTGCCAAGGCACATTGACCACTGTACTATTGCCAATACTGTATTAATGTATAATAAGAGACTTGTGGTTGTACATTACAGGAAGTGGAAGTTTTTTTTCCCAGTGGTGTCTTCTACAACAACCAAACCTCTGTTAACTTTTTTCTGCAGAGCTACGGACATCGTTGGAAGAACACCAGTCTGCGTTAGAGCTCATCATGACCAAATACAGAGAGCAGGTGTTCAGGCTCCTTATGGCCAGCAAGCGGGATGACCCTGCCATTGTGACCCAGCTGAAGGAGCAGCACACCACGGTTAGTAAGGAGCAGCTAATGTTGCGACTGGATTTTTGTAAATCTCAGTTATCTGACCTTCGTTCTCTTCATTTTCTTGGTTAATTGTGTGAACTGAACAAAAGTTGCATATACTTAGGTTCAGATCATTTCAGATGCACCCTGGCTTTTTATGTTTCACTAAGGTATTTATTTTCAATCTTTTCTGTAGGAAATGCAAGCACACATAGACAAGATCAATGAGATGGCCTCTGTGATGAGGAAGGCGATAGAGGTGGACGAAGGACGGATATGTGAAGATGAGGAGCGGATTAAACGCCTTGAGGTAAAAGCAAATGTTTGTCAACTATCTGCAGATCAGATGAACCATAATTACATCCAAATTTCCAAATACAGAACTCCTGTTAGGCCCTACATAACTAGTAGAGTTTCAAATCAAATTCAAACAACATTGAAATGGACTAATGTTTAGGTTTTTAATAATTTGAGATGCATACACAATCCAAATTGATTTAAACCTTAACAGATTTATACAGTACTATACAGTGGGATAAACAGACCTTTGACAGTGACAACAGACAAATGGCTGGAACTGATGCAGATGAGGGCAGTGAGAGCAACTATTTTGGATCCACTACTGTGCCACAGTAGCTGTGTGAAATGCTGTGTGAAATTTTGCAGTTGTGTTTGTACTCATGGCTGTACATCATTTGTGTGCGTATTTTAGCTGGAGAACAGTGGACTTCGAGAGCTACTGGGAATCAGCCGTGAGGCTTTCCTCGTTCTAAAGAGAGAAGACGCATCAGAGAGCACGTCGCTGTCACCGTTGTTGACCAGTGCTGACGTCAGCTTACGAAAAAGTTAGAGCGTAGATCACTGCCCAGTTCCCTGCTCCCAACTGCTGCCACTATTGTGTACAATATGTACAGTCTGTTGCCACAAACCACTTCACTTTTCACCCTAAAGACTTACATGACAATGGTCCTTGTCCTCTGGCTGCATATTTGACATTATGCTACAGAGTTGCATCTCTGGTGATTCAGACACAAGCAGTGTGAACACATCTGTCTTATTTTTAATCGTTGGTACTTCTGTTACGGTAATTTTTGTTAGCATGCTTGAAACTGTGGTGCCTGCAAGGTTTGAATGAGTGAATAATAAAAAGAATAAAATAAATCTATAAATACAAAGTTGCCTCCTAGCATGTTTTTTGGTTCTTTCTGGGTGGCCAGAGCAAACGTGCTGCTTCTCACTTTCACTACTCGTGTTGTGGAATAGAAACAGTGTGTAACTCAATGGCAATTTTGTGATATATGTATTTGTCCACTAAACCAGAGAAGTCATGCACAGATCATTCCTCCTATATTATGGTGTTTAATAGCCCATGCCTTTTTTTAATCACTTAATAATAATAATAATTATGCAAATATCCAAAACAAACAAAACCACTGCTAGAATATTAATTTGTTCAGTCATATTTAGTCATGTGATGAGTCATAGTAAGCATATTTCACATATGATAGTCATCCCTTGTCCCTTGTAATTCTGGGTACTGACAGGACAGGATAGGGTGGGAGGAGATATCGCGGGACAGTGGACGGGATTCTCGCAGATCATCGTCCTGCCTGTCGCAGCAGAACCACAGAGGGGCGGTTCAGTCAGTGTTGCGGCGGGACCCGTCTGTTCAGCCAGGCATGCTTCTCTTTTCTGTACAGGGACATCTACACAAACACAGGAGACTGCGAGGTCAGCGATGATTTTGCTGGGCTTTTTAAGTGGAGCTTTTTGTTGTTGATGAGACAAAGCAGAGAAAAATGTATCTTTGGATTTGGTCTCCGCCGCCGCCGCTGCTGCTGCTTCTTCTTCTTCCCTCGATCTGTGAAGTTCTAGCTCAAGTGGAAAGTGAGTTGCTAAAGCTAGCTATTTTATATGCTCTATTTTATAGCTATGTTGTAGCCTCTCGGGTTTTTGAGTTGTTACGGATATGAATGTGGGTTTTTATACTTTGTAATATACAGTATATGGAAAGGAGGATAATGGATTGTTTATTTTCTAGACAGTATTGTACTCTGTCAATTACTGATTGTCATCAGGTCATTGGCCTTATTGTTTTGTAGCTTTAGCTACTTTAACATTTTATTTTCATTTCAGCTAGCTAGAGGGCACTACATCAAATACTGAAACAACTGTTTTGTGTTAAAACTCAAAGCCCAGAAGAAAAAAAAAACTGAAATAAAACACATTTAAGTTATGGAAACAAATTAATCATTAACGACAGGCACACAGAAGAAACTTTTATAATTTTTTATTATATAAATTATATGAGACAATGTGCATGGAAATGTGATTGAAACCAGAATCAGTTCTCAAAATCAAAGTTCACTCCAGGCGAGGTGACAAATGTATGTCACAGTTTGACATGTGCAAAGTTTCAGGTGTCAGCTTAAAAGAAAACTGTAATCAGAGATCTTTGTCTCTGTTATATTATTTAGGATTAATACTAAGTATCTCTTACAGATTGATCATAGCTCATGTTGTGCAAGTCCTGTGGTGCTCATGTTGCTACTAAAGACAACAAACTCTGACATAAATCATTGGCGTCAGTGAAAGATAAACAGTGGGGAAAGTTCAGTCTCATACTGAAATGGACAAATCACATAAGCTATTAAAATGGTGTGGGGTAGTATCTCTGAGAAATGTTGGTATTCTATGTTTAGTTATGGGCCATGCTAACCAGCTCTAACTTGGAGATCATTGCTGTTTTAGGGTAGTATATCTGAGGCTTTCATGGCGTTACACAACAGATCAAATGTCAGTGTTTCTGTACATGTTCCAGTCAGATAGATTACTAATAGTAGTTAATGAATGTATCCGTTGTTAATCGTTTAGTTTTCTTTCAAATAGAAAAGAACACGAGGCTGAAAAAAAAATCACTTGATGTAAGCAAATGATCAGTGGATAATAGATATTACTGATCAGTGTAACAGCTGTCGCAAGAAAGCTGATGTGTGTGTGTTGGAAAGTATATAATAATAAAAGAATTCTTACTGAAGATAAATGAAAACATATTTTCTCGGGTAGACGTAATGTAAAGGTGTTGTTAGGCTGTAAGGACAGAAATAATTATTATACCCTCACTTACAGTATTTAGCCTTTACTGTGTATTTAACATCACTCTTCGATGTGGTGCTGATCTGGTTTAATTTTCCCTTTCTGGTTGAGCAGCTACTGTCACGGCTGTTGTTTTGTGACATTACGAACTGATGTGTTGTCACATGTTGTTCTTCTCCACAGTTATTCAGTGAACTGTGAACACAACTTTAATCTCAAATGGGATTAAAGTTAAATTTTACAGTCTAAGTAATGACTGGACTGAGCGTCTCTGAGATCATGTGAGAAATCTCTTATACACATATGATTCAGCATACAGCTTACAAGTTATTTGAAATGTTTGTATTGTGATATTAAAATATTCAAACTATTCATCTGATAAACTGACAAACGTTATAGATGAGATGCATGATGCAGCTCAGTGGTTTATGCAATAGGTTACCAATTACAATCTGGCTTCTGCAGCACAGTCGTCTGATTTAAAATAAAAAGACCTTTCCCTCTGTGTCACAGACCAGGTGGTTTTCCTGCCTGGGACATTCCAGAACGTGAGCGTCTCCCAGAATGACACAGTGCAGGCCATGGTGTCCAGGATTTCCCCGGAGGTGGCTTTCATCACTCTTCAGTTTCACACGCAGCACCGCAACGCCACTCTCTCCTACAACAGGGTGAGAAAGCGGTCACTCATCTCATCAATTCCTCAGGATTAAACTGGATAGATGTATTTAATATTCTGTGTACCCTCCTCAGATTTGATGTTGCAGTAATATTTGTGACATTCAAGAGCCACAGACTGTCAGTATTATATTACATTTAATCTAATAGAGAAGTGTCTGTTTTGAGTAGCGGCTATTAAAGGTATTTGACTGTATGATACAAAAGAAAACATGGATAAAACGTATTTCTCAAAATGGAAAACTTTTCCGTTTAAGATCACAATAAAATCCTACCTGATGTTGTTATTATCATTATCATTATCATTATTATCATTATCATTATCATTATCATTATCATTATCATTATCATAGCAGTGCTAATACAAAATGGTGAGTATATGATGGTAAATATACAATACTGTGGTGTCACTGGACAGCTTTTTGAGATAAAGGGCTGAGTGACTCCTCAGATTAGGGAAATATTTGTTTGTCTCTGGGGCTGATGGAATGTGTGGTGACCTGAAGGCTACTGATAAAGTTTTGTTAAACTGCGATGAAGCTGATGATACCAGCAGCTGAGATGGCTCCTTCTGTTTGTGTATCAATCACAGTGCGCTTCATGGTTGATTGCTCTAAGGATTACACTGCAGTAGCGTGGTTTGGGAATATGTGTAAAGTTTTGGAAGTTCAGGGATGACAGAAGTTTAAGACATCATTACATGTAAAATTACAAACACAAAAGCAGATTGCTTTGTCTCAATTGAAAGAACGCTCATAATATGAACAGACTTTGTGAGCGAGGTCATCTGACCCACAGAGCGAAGTGGCAGTCATCTGATGTACCGTCTACGGGTCATGAGCATCAGACAGAGTGGCCCGGGGGAGGGGGGGGGCTTCTGGCTTTGGCCTCAGAAGTCTTAGCAAACTGTTTGCTTTAGGTCCAAGCCAGCCAGACAGGCACCTGGCCTAATTTAGTTTAGTTCTGTTATTCCCTTGTGATGGAAAAAAGGAGAAAATAAAACAAATTGTTTACTTAAAAGGTGAATTTGAATTCAAACGTGGAGCACGTTATTCACCAAATCATCCAAATGTGAAAAACAAATCGCAGTTCACTTATTATTATCTTTCTCTGACTCACTTCCTAGTTTCTCTCAGTAAAACACAAGAAACTTTATATGTTCTATATGTTATTTTATCATCCATTGTTGCCATTGCTGTTTATGATGACATTTTGTCTGGAAATTTTAACAAACCAGGTAGAATAAAAAAAAAACTCTTCTAGATTTGTGCACCATAAGATTCAACAGCACCACAGAAACTACACTTAGGTAGAACTGGCCCACCGTTCGTATCACTGCCGGACCCATTTCCTGTTAGTGACTAATAAACACACTGAGTTGTGAAATCAAAACACACTTGTGAGTTAATAATGGTGTGAAGCTGCTCTGGCTGTGTGGCGTACTGAATAAAGTCAGCAGAGACCCAGCAGAGAATGTAGTGTCACTACCCACTCTGAACAAGACGTGTGAAACAACAGCGTTATTGTATGAACTGAAGAGCTGGGCTGCGAGGGCACTGTGCTGCAAAGCAACTAGTGTGTGTGTGAAGCAGAGACCATAACAACTCCACACAGGGTTTTTGCTTCAGATTTGTCAAATTAACGTTTTGTTAGTTACACAGAAAACAAACACAAAATATATATGTCGCAACAGACCCTCTAGAGCAGGGGTGGGCAATTAATTTTTACAAGGGGCCGCATGAGAAACCTGAATTGTGTCAGAGGGCCACACAGTAGCTGGGTGGTGTCACGTACATCGCAGCTCTCATCCAAAGCCAGACAAAAACAGTCAAAGTCGGACGTAAATGTAAACGCTTTTCAAAATAAAAATTCAAATTTCAAAATAAAAGCAGCACAGTTGTATTGTAAGCATGACAGATATTTGTTTAATTTATGTTGTAATTTATGATTGGCCTCACGGGGGCCGGACAGAGACGTAGAAAGAGCCGGATGTGGCCCCCGGGCCGTAATTTGCCCAGGTCTGCTCTAGAGTTACAGATCTACAAAAAGGAAAATGAGCCTGGCTTTTTCTCTGCCTGGTGACGCACATCCTATTGTTGCTAACCAGTTAGTTCCTGTGGATGGGGTGGCAGCCTTATGTGCTTTCCTCTGTCACAAACTAAATTCAAGACCACATTTGGTGGAACTAGTAACAATTACTGAAATGTGACTTTGAATTAATGCAACATTTGCATTTTAAAACTTGGTTAGTTAGATCACTTCACTATTGGACTTTTAATGGGAGTTAAAGTTAAGAAAAGGTTTTTTTAAAAGTAGTTGAGCTTGTATGTGAACTGCTCTGCCGATGAAAACAATTAATTTACTTTCATGACATGAGTTATTCACCAGCTAATAGAATTTGTTCAAAGATTATATCATCATAATCACTATCCTAACACAAACATTTTACTGACCTTTAGGTCACCACGTTATCAGAGGATGTGTTTTTATGTGAAGCTTCTCAGAAATGCCTCTGTCTCACGAGTGTAGACTGCGCTTATTATAATCCGCAGCAAATGGCGTGTTCTCTGGGTGAGTAACACAGTAATCTGTGAAACAAAGAAGTGTGTGTTGTGATACTGGGGAACAGAGTTCTGTTGTAAGCCATTGCTCCATAATGATCCTTTACTTTTCCCATCATCACTGCATCAGGTGAGAATTTGAATCTGCCTGTTGCTTTGCGGTAGTGCCATTCCCACCAGCCTCTGCTGTACTTTGACTATTATAAACATTAAAATAGATACACCTCAGCACATGAGCATTGTTGTTGTTGTCATGTTGCCTGGTTTGCATATTTGCATTTTGCAAATGCAGTGATGTGCAGCATCACAAAGCTGGACGAGTAGACTCTTATCTTCTTAGCAATGCTAGTCATACTTTACATGTGCTTCTACGTATTGTTTATGACACTGTGTGTGTGTGTGTTTGCTCTCCAGATACCAGGCCTGGGTCTCTCTTACACAGCAGCGGACTCAGGCCTCCTGTCATCTCTCCTGCCGACACAAACGTCCCTGTCTCTATACCTGTCCTCTCCTGATGGTGAAACTGTGGTCGGCACCGGCGTCATCCTCCAAATCTCCAGCTCTGGTATGTTTAAACACACGTCTGGCTATTAGGACATCCTCCAAGATATCAATGCAAATCGGCTATGATGTTTACTTCAAAGTGAGAAGACAGGAAAGGAATGAAAGGAAGTTGCGCGAAAACACTTTCTGCAAGATGTTTGATACAAAATGGTGAAGTAACTCTCTCGATTGCTATTTGCACTGGAGGAAATTTGTGCAGATGATGAGTGAGCACTAGCACTGATTGTGTAATGGTTGCATGAAGCAGGGTAAAGTTCCCTATGACAGACGTGTCTGTTAAACCTGTTTTAGACCCTGTCCCAGGAGCTTGCAACATGGAGTTCAACCTGGACATTGATCCAAACATCTACATTCACTACAACCTGTATGAGACCACCATCAGCTTTGCACCAGCAAACCTAGGATATGAGAGGTAACGCAGCAGACAAGAGTTTCTCAACTTTCCTGTTCAGCCTGTTGCACACACTTCACATCTGCCAGGCAGAGTTGTCAAACCACCACACATTTCATTTGCTTTGAAACTATTTCCGTCAGTTACACACGATGGAGACCAGCACTTCTTGTCAAAGGGAGGACTCCTCTATGAATCGCTTTTTGCTGTGCAGCCAGTCAGTCGAGTTTTAATTTGCTCGTGATTAATAGGCGGTGTTAGGGCATAAAATATTCAATCAACAGGCTTAAACGCACTGGAACAATGTGGTTTGACTGTCCCCGCTCTCTTGTCAGAGGTGAATCTCCTCTGCTCTGCGACGAATCGAAAGAAGCCACCACTCGCTGGCGGCTGCAGTATGACGTCTACCAGTACTTCCTGCCTGAGAATGACCTATCAGAGCACAGCCTGTTTAGTGGCATCCAGGCCATGGCTGACGTCCAGGGCACGATGAAGAATGGAAAACGTGTAAGCACCATGAACTTAATGATTTTCCTGTGATCATTTGTATCTTTGTGCACACAATGGTTGTTTACATCTCCTCTCTACAATATCAGCTGACCCAGAGCCTGTCAATGTGTTATCACCATGCCTCCCCACAGGTCGTGACACTGTTATCATCAGATATGACCATGACAGTGTTCAGCTCCATTCCCGGCCAGGGCGTCATCTACTCCGTCATCGTCCGAGACCCGCTGTTAAACACCTCAGCCCCTTACATCCCCGTCCACACCTACGCCTGCAGCTTTACGTCCACGCTGGACAGCTGTCAAACGCTGGGTAAGCTCCTGTTAACAGCAAGTTTCAACACAAGCCACACTGCTCTGATTGCATGTAATGATTTATTTTTTTCTTAAATACAGGAAAAATATCAACAAAAGTCTTATTCACCATCACTGGCTTGGCGGGTCTGTTTGTCTGCTTCTTTGGGCATCGATTCTTCAAATCCGGTGAGGAGTTTTACATTTCTTGATGGGATTTTAATTATTGTTTAATCATAATTTATATTTTTATTAATATTCAAGCAGACATATACATGAGTTTAGTCTTGTGGGAGCTGGATTTGTTTGTTTTTTTCATAGAAATTGAAAAAATTACCAGCAAAAGTAGACCTGATTGAAATTGTGATTTTTAAATCCACCTTATGTGTGTTTATTTACAATATCTGGAGGCAGAAGTGAAATCTGTAGAGTTGTCACCTATGTGCTGATGTCACAGTACACTTAGGGATTAACAGAACAGATTTACAACATTGTTGAGTTGACACAGAACAGGTGTGAATGGCTTTTTCATTCATCCTCTGTGGTTTAGTGTTTTTATGCATTGAAAAATGAAAACAATTATCAGGCTTCAGCCGTGGTCTGCCTCTCATGTGATCTCCGTTGCGTGTGATGCACAAACGTATTAGTTTCACAACTCATGACTGCGATGCAGCATGTGGCTTCATTCACTTGCAGCAGCTGATTGTTCAGGAGCATTAGTGACATTAGTGATTAGCGTGTAGCGGCCTGAACAGTGTCTGCATGAATTAATTACTGCATTTGCTCTTCTTCCTGTCTGTCACACAGAGCTGTTCTGTATGGGATTCAGTTTTGCAGCCTTTTTCTTCTTTGTGCTGATCACAAGGACGACAGAACTGGAATATGACAGTGAGTGTCTCCACTCACATGATCAAAGCACATCCACCTCCTCAGCAGTACCACAAAACACACAGTTATAGTAATGCACTGCTTCAGTTCATCCCCAAAGAAAAGCCCTTTGCTTGTTTCCGTCCCTCCTCAGTTCGCCTGGCATTGTCAGCAGTGATCGGCGTGGTGGGAGGGGTTCTCCTGGTGATGAGCTGGTGGCGTTTCGGCTCCGTCATGGCCTGCGTCGTCGTCGTTGGCCTGAAGCTCGGATTCCTCATTGCCTCCACTGTCCTCTTTACTCCTCTGGGTACGAACAACATCCCTCGAACAAAACACCACTCACCAGTTAATTTGTTGTTATCGTTTTAAAAGAAGACATAGCCAAGAATTTGTGTTCTTCGTGTTGTGCTCTTTCTTCAGGAGACATTGATGTGTTCAGGAAATCCGATGTGGTTTTCTGGGTGACATTCTGCAGCATCATGATCATTGTTCCACTCTTCTTTGTGCGTTGGCCCAGAGAGGTAAGAGATTCAACTCTTACAACAGCTCACTAGACTGGTGTCATCTAGTGGCAGCATTAAGAACGACACTTTGACAGGCAGCAGCCTAAAAACTGTGATGGTAGTAGCACATGAAAATTTTGTGATACAAATACAGGAACTTAAACTGTACACAATCAGAAATGAAACAAACATCAAGTTGTGGTTTCATGACAGCAAGACTCAACCAACAGCATCCAACCAAGAAATAGAAAATATATTTGTTTTTTTATATATACAGTTCCTCACCTTACCATTAACTGAAAGCCTCAGTTTAAATTCACAATGTTTCAGGGTAACATCACCACATGCGGCGTTGTTGGTGCTTACGCTGTGATCCTGGCCGTCAACGCCTACATGTACACCAGCCTCTCCTACATCACCATGAACATCCTCAAACGCCTGCTCAACAACAACTTTACTTCTGTGTTCACAGACATTCCGTTCCAAACCATCGGTGAGTTCTTGACGGGCACCACTGTCTGGACATTAAACTACATAATTCTATTAAAGTCTAATTTTTGTCTTCTTCCCATTAACCAGACTACATCATGATCACAGTGTGGGTGGTGCTCGGCGTCTGCGGCATCGTCCTGCAGCTCTACCGTGAGCGCTCACGGCCTTTCTTCCCACCCAGCCCGTACCTCATGTGGCTACAGGAACGTGAGCGCCGCAAGACCAACGTCCTGGACCCCAGTCACCACTTCCCCTCACTGCCCAACCGCTTTTTGGCGCGAGTGCGGCAGCTCACCAGGCGCGTGGAGCCAGTAGGAGAGCACACACCTTTGCTCCTGTAAACTCCCAACACCCTCATTGTCTCTGTCTATAGGCAGATGAACACATACCGTCAGGGTGTGAACTGTAAAGACAATATGCCCTACAAGGACGTGTTGGTGAACAAGTGGAACGTTGCTCCTCGTGACTGGCGGAGGGATTTGAGCCTGGATCAGCTGAGTGAAAGACACGTTCAGTATGACCCGTACAGGGATTCAATCACTGACATTCTTCAGTGGTTGTTTCTTTTTTTAACTTTTAAATCTCAAATAAAAGAGAAGACTGACTTCTTCTCCTGAACACTATCTGCCGGTTTTACCAAACACTTCAGTGTTGTTTTAGCCAGAATGTGAAGAATTCAAGAATTGTCTTCAGATCTTGTTTTTTTAATAATGAAACTATAGCTGTTGACGCTTCCTGTTGTCGCCTTGGTGCATTTTGCTTTTTGCACTAGAGTGACAAACTACTAACGGTTTACAAGGCATTGGATCTCTGTAGAGTTCCATTAATACCACTATCACTGATTAAAAACTGCATCAGTGCATTAAAACTGAACTGCATCCATGCAGAAATCCCATGTTTTTGTTGTTCAGTTTTAAACACGCTTGTGATACAACATACTGTGTATCTTTATCACTCAACTAAAACTTGAAGGATGCAGTTGTTGTGTTGCACAAAACTATGAATGTGGTTCATTCTGTGGTTCAGTCAGCAGACACAATGATCAAACTACAAACTGACAAAGTAAATAAATACAGCAATGCGCCGGTTTTTATGTTTTACTCTTGACACAAAAGAAGAAAAACATTTTTTTTCCCTTTGTGTCCTCTTCACTCAGCTCAGTCCTCAGTCCTGGTTCTGTGCAGACAATAATGTCTAATTTTCTACGGTGCATCCGTACAGGCTGATTATCTGTTCACCTGCGAGTCTCTCACCTGTGTGCCATGACTTTTCTCAGGACTCCCCTCTCAGCATTTGATACTACGACACACGGAGATGTCTAACGAAACCTTTGAACATCTTGTTCGGCCCATCGATGTCTGTCAGTATTTTATTTGGCCACTGAACAGACCTATCGGTTCTCATGACCATCTAAAACAATACGGCGATTTATTTTGAAATGTGTGGTCAGCTGTAATTTGTATTTTATACATATATAATTTAACATATTTTGATATTTAATAAATGACTACAAATAAAGACTCAAACCCCTCCTCTTGTCTCTGGTTAGGCTTAATTGAACAGCGTGTTTTCATAGTATTCATGCTTATGATTATTATGTGTCTTGATATTACATTATGTGACCACATAAACAACAGAGAAAGAAATCTGGACCAAAACCTAAGTACTCAGTTACAACCACCAAAAACTCATTCTAATGGCACTGTTTCACTATAGCCATTAGGGGGCAGTGCAGCACCAGAGGAAAGTTAGATAACTACAGTACTTAAATACGAAATACTAATAGAAATAGTTACTTTTATGCTGAAAATTATGTAAGATCACAACGCTCAAATCACATAGTGACCAATTAATCATTTTATTATTATTTGTTTAGTTTTTTTTTTTACTCAGGTCTGTCAATCCAACAAAATTTGCTATTGGAATAAACATATCCCATATAATATGGCCTGCAACTAACGATTATTTTTGTAGTCGAATAATCTATAATCTAGTTTTTCGATTAGTCAACGATTATCGATTATTTATTTGCTACGCTTCCCGTTTTTAACAAAGTTGGGTATTAATTGGATTTCACTGAAAACCAGTGTATCTTTATGTGTATTGAGCTTTGTGACAAGTATTAGAGGCAATGTGTCCACTAGTGATGCATATAATAGTATAATAGTAAAGAGGCATATTTTTTTCAAATGGGGCTTAACCGGAGGTTTCAGTCACTGAAAATGACGTTAACGTTACTTTGAAAAACTCCGGGTGTTCCTCAGACACGTGAAAAGGTGAAACACAGTTTTAGCACCGTAACATGTCGTCGTCGGCTTTGGATATCCTGGTACGTGTAAACGAAATTAACATCATCTTTTAAGAAAGGGGCCTTAAAGTAGCCTAGCTATTTTTACTTTATACTTAGAGATGCATTTTTGAAAGGTAGAACAACTTACCCATCCGGGACTTTGGATGCCAAAACTCCCGATTGTGCACTTGACATGTTTATTTTCTTTATTTTCCCGAAAATACTCCCAGACTTTAGACATTCGCGGTCTCACGCTAACATCACTATGCGCCTCTGCTTCAGCCATCGTTGCTACTGCATCGACTTTGCTATTGCTATTGAACTTCTTCAGTGTTTAGTTCAATATGGACGCAGGTGGTGCAGGCTATTGCCCCTTACGTTTCCGGTTGCGCATTGCAACTTTATTTGCATGTATTCTAATGAATTGAATGGCGTTCATCATGTTGCTTAAAATAATATACGACTAGACGACCACAAAATTTCTGGTCGACCACATTTAATAGTCGACGTCGTCGACGTCATCGACGAATCGTTGCAGCCCTACTTATGATTATTATGTGTCTTGATATTACATTTATGTGACCACATAAACAACAGAGAAAGAAATCTGGACCAAAACCTAAGTACTGTACAGTACTCAGTTACAACCACCAAAAACTCATTCTAATGGCACTGTTTCACTACAGCCATTAGGGGGCAGTGCAGCAGTTTAGCAGCAAACTTTGCCAAGCAGCTTAAAACAGGACACTAAAATAAATTATGTAATAAATAATATACTTGTAGTAAGTCCAAAATACATGTTCTATGTATACATAAAAATATATATACATATGTATTAATGTTAATGTATTGTTTATATTTGGCATATTTCCATTACCACACTATATTGCAGTTGTGTGAATAGACTAAAGAAAAGTACAGTAAATCACTGATGTCTGATCAGCTACATGACATGAAATCACCTTTGTGGGTTTAATGAGGCTTTTCAGTGACATGTTTCTCTTGTGAAACAGTCACACGTCAAACAGTAATATTTCACATGCACTCGCCTAATCACTGTTAAGCAATCTGAATGCTATGTATGTGAGGTTTAATGCTTTAGGGGAGAAAACAAATCCTCCAAACTATTTCAAGTGGAGTGAAATAAACAGCGTTTAATAAATAAGACTCAGTAAATCGAGATGATTTCTTTTTCCAAAACACCTGTCCATTTATTAATCAAACTGACATAAGTAGGACCCAGAGACACAATCGACACAATCAACATTCAAACAAGAGGTTTCTGTAAAGTGCCAAACAAGAAAAAAAGCCTCTGATAATGTTCTGTAGCTATATACACACACATACACACACACATAAACATATACACCACGTACAAAACTATAGTTTTACCAGACACAAAAATATAGAAACCATATAAAAAGTCTATATTAAGTAGATCCTGCTTTAAAATTAGGTCAGCGCCTCAGGGGCCTAGTGTTTTACTGTTAGAAAGAAAAACAGAGGCATTTGATCAGTAGTTTAATTTGAGACATTAAAAGTTATGAGTGCATGTACACACTGTGCAATTCTCACACCACCCCACGTTCCCACCACCACCACCACCACCACCAGCCCGATCATCTATTACATTCTAACGCCACTCAGAAACAGAGGATCTCTGACGAAGGCACGCGACAGGGAGGGATCGCTGCTGATGACGCGTTGCACGGCGTCGCCCTGGCAACCGTCCCATCCCCTATATCACTGACACATAAATCAGTCCTATGTATGACACCTGACTATCCGCCAGTGGAAGCCTGTTCTCACTTTAGGCCGTGATTTGTGTTCCAGTTGTGTGACAGGACAAATCAAATCGAAGCAACAGGATGCACAAGCTACTTAAGTGTGAATAAAACTCCATTTTTTTTTCTATCAAAAAGTTTCACCTAAGTGCATTTTACTATTAAGTCACGACTGCATCCTGTGGGCTCTGAGGTTAATGTTAGATTCATCTGCCAAACGTCCTTTGTTTTTGTTTCTTTAAAAGTCAGTTCAGACCGATCATTTGCGGCACCTGAACCCACAAGCGAGGTGGAAATGTAAACACTGTGCAAGTCGTTTCGTGTTAGTCGGGTACATGGAGCTGAGCTCTCAGAAACACACACACACACAAAAGAGACATTAACTCATCACATAGACAAAACAGACGCAACATCCTTGACCCTTTTGGATTAAGAATTTTTTAAAAAAGACTATTAAATAACACAGAAAAAAAAACATGAACAGACACAAGTAAATCAGCAGACCAAAAGAGAAGCGTTTTTATCCATGAGGATTAGTGACTGGTTATTCGTTTGAACAAAGTGCTGGTTTGGGATGAGAAGCTGCGTCACACTCACGTCTTCTGCCTCCTCCGGCTGTTCATTTCAAAGTAAGCCTCCTCGCCTTTGCCTTTGCACTGTGCTGTCTTCTTGTTGACATTGGAGTCGGCTTTCGCAGCTCTCACGTTGGGGCTGCACTTCTGGGGGACCAGGGCTCGACCTGGACTCGGTCCGGGTCTTGCGGTTGACTTTGCGTTGATGATTTGTGTGGCGGGGGCGGTGGCTTGTTTTCGCCCTGTCATCTGCACTGTGGCTGGTGTTTTCTGACTGGCTTTGCTGGAGGGAGAGGGGTCGGTGATGGCCCCTGGGACCCGCCCGGGGATGGCGGTGGTGCCACGCTGAGGGGCAGCAGCCTTGGTCGGGGCCGGCCCCTTGGCTTTGGCTGTGGCCTCTTTGCCTTTTGGCAGAGAGCAAGCTGGTTTTGGCAGCACAGGGGAGGCTGTCCGTGAGCTGGGGGTGGAGGGGTGGGACTGTGGAGTTGCTGGTCGTGACGTTGTGGCAGCTGCAGCACGTGTGACTGTCCGCACTCGTCTGGCTGCCTCTAGACGGAGGCGTGAGGCCGGGGAGCCCGGACGGCGCTGTGCGAGGCGAGGACGCTGGCTGGGGCCCGGTGGGGGCCGGGCGTCTTTAGCGACAGGAGCCCGTGCTGGAGCAGGGATGGCGCGAGGCACAGTAGCGGTGGGAGAGCTGCAAGGGCTGGAGGGTTTGGGGCATTTGGAAGATGGTTCAGGGCAGACTGGGCTCCTGGGCTGGGAGGTGGAGCCACATGGTGACGGTCTGAGCTTCAGTTTGGATGCAGGGGTTGAGTGTGTGGTAACGGATGATGGAGCTGCTGATGGAGTCACGGCTCTGCGTTGGAGCGGCGCACCCTGACTCCCCGAGCTGGGAGACAGTTTGGAGCAGCTTCCCACAGGCGTGGAGGGTAAAGAGGAGGAGCCTTTGGTGGTGGTGACGGGCAGGGGCAGCTGTGTGGGCTTCCTGAGGGAAGAAGGTGTCATCTGGAGGTTTTTCTTAGGTGCTGTTGTTGCACCTTTCCTGGGCAGTGTGGGCGTGCAGGCTGGGGAGGCGCTGTAGAGCCGACCCGTCTGACCTGTGGGGGTCCCAGCAGTCTGCTTACAGGCTGAACCGGACAGGGAGGAGGACGATGAGGCGGAGGAGGAAGAAGAAGAAGAAGAGGAGGAGATGAGGTCGTTGACAGCGGCGAGAGGGTCCATCTCAGGAGGAGGAGGAGGAGGGGCAGCCGCATTGCCATGGTGACCTCCCAGACCGGGGGGCCCTTTCTGAAAGGCCAGGATCTTCTGCTCCAGCGTGGTGAACTGCAGCACTCGCAGGGGGTCATACTTCATCAGGAAACCACGCAGAGTGTCCCAGCCCCCACCCACACGCACCATCACGTGTTTCCCATGAAGCATCTGGGGAGGGGAAACAAAGGCATCACAAACTTACAAAAACTTTACATATCAAAACAAAACACACACACAGACATCGTCCTTTAGATTCCTGTCGAGTGCAACTGTGATGTAATCAGCCAACGCACTACATCATTATTGGATAACCAGCTTACACTTACAGGTGAAGTCTTGAGGACGACACTGCCTCTCTCTCTCTCACTCACACACACACTCACACGCACACACACACACACACACACAAACAAACACACACACAAGCAGCAGCCTGCCTTTAAAGCGTGCCCTTTAACAGGATATAACTACAGTATTTATAGCTGTTTACACTGTGGTGCTGCACCAAGACCAGGGCAAGAGCCAGAGGACCTGACAGACCATAATAATATTATTATTATATTGATATGTATGATGTATATGTATATATGTATATGTATATGTATGCTGCTGCTCTTTGTGTCACAGATGTTGACCAGTTTGTTTCATGTGGTCTGGACAGTTTATCTTGTCTTGACCGTCGAGTCCTCAGACTTGCGTTTCTTCTCTGACATCTTCAGGGAGACTCCTTTTTTGCTTCGCGTTGTCAGCAGTGAGGTCAAAGGTCAGAGTATGCCACAGAATAGCTAATTCTAGTGTGTGTGTGTGTGTGCGTGTCTCACTCGAATAAAGATGGTCTTGTCTCCTAGCCTGTAGCGTCCCTCAGACAGGTACTCAATGGAAACCCTGTTGGAGCAGTTGCAGGGCGGGTCGTCCATGCCGTGCTCCTGCAAAGCACAACAGAGAACCATGATGCCGCCATATGTGACGTCTATACAGCGACTGTGTTTCTGCATCACCTCAGATGGACCAATGTCAGTGCATCCACGGAATAACACATAATCTCAACTTTCTCTCCCAGGGGGAATAAAACTGGACACGGTGATATGAACAGCTTTTGCTATGAGCCTCTAATAAGCTGTGACTTCATAGTTTCTTCAGAAAATAAATAAACAAGTTGGTGGATACTTTAATCCAAACCGCCTTCCACTTCAGTGGGTGCAGTTATTTTTAGCCCAGCTGTCTCCTCTGGGAGTAAAACCACTGAACCGGACCGCACAGAGGAATAACCCTCACCCCCCCACACCGCCGACCGCCATAACTGCAATCAGAGTACCCATCGATAATAGTTTGGAAAGTGTAACGTTGTATCCAGCTGAAGGGATGGTGCTTTTTCACATATGGACACAGTTTACTGACATACAGTGCGTCTTCAGCCCAGTGATCACGTGCGACAGCGAGTCATGGGGCGCGCGCGGAGCTTCATGTGGTCAGCTGCGATGCGTCATGTACCCTGCAGGGACGCCAGTGAAGCGGCAGGAACCGGCGCCATCATGGCGGGGCTTCAACTGGGTCGCACATGTACCACGTACGACACGTAAACGTGATCAGCCGGAGCCGTTACGTCTCTGAGGTGATGGCCCGAGGGGTGGGGGGGGACTCTTTCCTGTTCACGTGTCAGAACTCACCTCGGGCTGGTAGAGGCCGCCATGCTGGCAGCACACGCTGAAGGTTTTGACAGCCGGACGAGGCTCCTCCGTCATCAGCAGAGTCTCCTCCAACTCGATCTCCTTCTCCAGCTTGACCAGCACGGGGGGCTCCACGCCGTACCTGACAGACGCAAGCGCTCACGTGAGGCAACGGCATTCAAACCAACACACCTGAATCACTGTCTCCTGCCGTGCTGGACGTTACTCACTTGGAGACGATGCGTCCGATCTCCAGCAGACAGAGACACACCTGCCGAGGCTCTTTGTGCAGCACTGTAGGAAAAAAACACAAAAAAACAAAAAAAAAAACAGGTCAACTTTTAGCTGAGTGCAACAAAATTCAAAGTTATATATAAAAACCGTGACACTCAGATCCCTAATGATGATGATTCATGCAGGATAGAACGCAGGTTTGGATTTCTGTATAAACAACCTTCCCCATATTCTCTCATTAGTTGTAATGCAGTGACTCCACATACGTCCTATTAACGAGTGAACAATGAGTCGTAAACAACAGATTCAGCTGTGCTTAGTTCTCAGTCTGTTTCATGTTGGTATCAGCCTCTATAGCTGTAGCTCCTGTTTACAGATCAGGGGGCTGAGTCAACGTGCTGTGGTGTTTTGCTCAGGCCTGCAGATGCATCCCTGTAAAACACATTCCCTCAGTTTTAGCCGAGTCTGCGTTTTTTTCTTCTCCTCCTCCTCCTCACCTTGTTTCTGGCTCCTGGTTGACTGATGCCTGGTAAAGTAATAAAAGCTTAAAAGGTAAAAACCCAAAGGATTCGGTGGCCAAGCACAAGGCAAACTCATCATGATTCCATTCCCATGCTTCCTGAATCCAGCAGCATCACCTGACTAGTCTATGACAGGTGTGAGTCTCTGATTGGACACCCGATTGCACTAAAATGTCATGTGATTCTTTGTTTGCTTGTTGTTTTTTTTATGATCACGAATAGATTTTTAAAAAATTGATCGGCAGTTCAGTGTTGCTCTTGAACGTGCTTGGCCTCACTGGGTGGAAACATGGATGTTATGCTCACCGAGGCCCTCCGATTCAAACAGGTAGGTCTCTTCCACACCGATGTGTCGGCACCAGGCCAGGAAGTTAGCTGTGTTGTCGCGGGCGAAGAAGGAACCTGGGGAGGCGTCCCGCTTACACGCCACCTTCCTCAAGGGGAACAGCTGCCAGGGGAAACATGCACATCAGGAATTATTATGATCACTCAGTTACTGTGGGAATTTATCATTTATGACTTTGTATTATAGCTGCACCAAGAGGCCGTTGTCATTGAATTTCAATGCATTTGTTTAATCACGTCTTCTTCCACCATGTCTCTTATGTATTGTTATGTTAAAGTTAAGACTAAGTCTTGCCAGAACATAACTCTTCTATCGCAGCAAATGAGTTCAGGCAGGCCTTTATCCACACTGTGGCCTGCGAACACCCCCACCCTCCCACCCCCACCCCCCACGTGTGAGCAGGAAAGCTGCGTCCAAGCTATTTCCATCCCTGCCGTCTGACTCACCTTGCCAAGCGCGGACGGGCAGCTCTGGGCGATCTTCGTCTGCAATACGCCGATAAGCTGGCAGAGCTTCACGCCGTTGTTCAGCTCCTCCATGAAATACTCTGCTCTCACCTCCACTCCTGGAGAAATAAACAGCAAGGTCAGCAACTTCAGCAAACGCACTTCATAAAAAACGGGGGTTGATCCCACTTAACCTCAAACCGGTTACACATCACTGCAGAATAAATACAGTCGTGGCACAGATTTCAAAATAAACTTCTCTTCACTCTATAAACACACACGTTGTCTTTTGTAGAGCTTCACATTGTGAACAGTCACTTTTTTTTCTCTACAAACTCCTCCAGGACTCGAGGCGGTCCCACGACCCCGTATTGTAAATCACCGCCCTCAGACACTCAACAAAAGGCCACCGAGTCGGACCGGATTCACTCTGGGAACAAATTCCACAACGCCCATAACACTAAGCGACTGAGATCGCTCCACAAAAGTTTATTTTCCACAGAACAATGTGACGAGCCCAGGGGCCTGAAACCTGATGCTCTGCACGCCACCTGTTTCTGCGGCACCTGGGCCCCGACCACTGACAATCTGATCGGTCAAGCCGCTTAAAACATCTCAGGCACTGGGATGCACCATGGTCATCATGGTCACGGTCAATAACTCACAGTGAGCATTTAGTACCTGCCCACATTCTCTGTGAGACACACTGAATGTCTGCTCGTGAAGAGGAGTTTCAACAACAGAGTCGGTTTCCAGTCAGCTTCAATTTCCTGACTGCTCCATTGTATCATCGGGGACAATAGGTGTCAGTGAAACGGCAGAGACAGCTGAAATGACGGATTCTGCTCCACTCCTTACTATGTGGTTTGCTAAAGGCCCAGTCGGAAACAGCAGCATCCAAATCCAATTACATGGGAGACTCGTGTCAATAGTGCTCTGGTATTTTCCGAGCCTGGAGGGGGCATCTGTTACACTGTAACACTGCAGTTGTCAAGTGTTGATTCATACGTTTCATTCATACATGTTATTACAGCTACGGGAGAGTGAGACTGTCAGAGAGGGTAAACAGTCTCACGGTGCACTTACCCAGCATGCCGCTGAGCCAGATGGCCAGGTCCTCCTGCATGGGCACTAGGGTGGCTTCATGGCGCACAGCCAGCCACTGGTCATACTGGAAGACGTCTGCAAGGCCGGGGCCGTGCCGCTGTGCTAATGGGCTGCGAGGGCTCCGGGGGCTCAGCAGGGGGGCATCGAACTTCTCACCAAACCACACCTGGAGATGACAGGGAGTGGAGATTACATGCCAGGTTACCGATCAGCGTTAAAGACAAAACAAAAACACTTTGGTGGATAGATACATTGGACACTGCTAGTTAACCACCACATACAAATATACACAACTACAATCTCAGCTTTAGTATCGTTATAGTTTATTTTGCTATAATTCCAAAAGGAGTCAGTTCAATGCTGTTGCGCTTGACTGCTCACATGAGCGTGGAGCAGTGCTCCACAGTGTGGCCCTCAGGGCCTGGAACGAGATCCTGATCCTGGATCTGACGTCCCATCAGATCCATCTTCACTGTCACACCCCCCTCTCCCAATACCCCACTCACTCATACTTCAGCTCTGAGAGAGAAAATAATTATTGCATCAGCGTTCTTTGTTTTGCAGACATTGTGCATCTCCGTGTTCCTCAAAATTAAAAATGCATCTAATGATATCTACAAAAAGGCACTGTTGTTTATGTCTAACTTTCTGATTACTCGCAGACAGCAGGAGGAGTTTGCAAACAGATGTGCACAACAATGACATTACATAACTAACTTATGACACTCACACCCGACGTTCCAGTTTGTTGACATCTGTCTGACATACAGCCTTTAATCTTTGTGTCCGTCACACGTCATCTAGCAATAAAAGGACACTATGTCCGCAGCGATGAAGGCGCGACTGTGCTTTCACAAAGCCGGGTCTTAGTGAGGCCTAGATATTCATCATGATGGTTTTACATACAAACAGGAAACCGACAAGACAGTCAACAAAGCAGGCGTTATGCAGCTATGTACGTCTGCGGATCCTCTGATCTGACCCACCAGCAGCGTCTACAGTGTCTACTAGTCAACACTTTGACTGTGTGTGTGTAGTGAGTAGACATGGGTGATATTTGCATGTGCATATGTGCATTTTACATTCAAATTCACCAACACACACACACACACACCATGGCAAAGCACCTGATCTCAAGTCAAAAGGTTATTTCTTGTCAAAAGACATAACCCAACCACGCACAAACACATTACATAACACTGTTGAGAAGGACAGACAGCCAGCAGCGCTTGGCAAACTACACAACAACATATGTGCGTTTCTCCCCATTCAGCCAATTAGAGAATAAAGCAGTGTAGTGTAACGTTCACAAGTTACATAAAAGACACCGTGGAGGCCGATCAGCGGGGGATAATCCCACCGCATACCGTGTCACCTGACTGAGTACAGGTTCACAGTAAGCAATCAGGTTTTAAAGCAGCCTGATGGTGTAAATTAAAACATTTAATCTGTCTCCTTACATCACGGGCTGCAGGAATGTTGATTGGTAATCCAGCAAGGAAATGCAACCTCCCGAGATTTTAAAGCAGTTTGAGTCTGTGCAACCATTTACGCTTCATCCGATGCTCTTAACCAGAGCCACTTACAGAGGCAGGCTTAAGTCCCTGAAACAATAGTCAATAGCAGGAAGCTCAATGGAAAAAACAGCGATAAGCCAATATATTCCAGAAACCATCGCACGCACACAGTGTTGTAAGTTAAAGGAAAAAGAAATCCATTTATGTTTTACTTTCAATGGAATATCATCATCTTTTCTCATGACTATTACTTTCATTATATAAGGTTTATAATGAATGTGTCATTTATTCCTGACTAGTCAAAGAACACACCAGCGTTAAGTGACATCAAAAGTAGTGTCTTCCATCTTTGAAATGACGTGAGCAATCGCAATTATTTGAAAACTTCCCATGCTCTGGCTGCTGACCTTTGACCTTATAGGATCATAACTAAGCACAGAGCTGTGTGGTTTGGCCAGGCTGAACTAACAAGGTCATACTGCTCTTTTTCTTTTAAATACTAAAAGATCCACTCTGTCATTCTGTCGTTGCCTTGGTATTATTGAAGAATGGGCTGAAGTACTGAGAGAGCAATAGTAAATACACATGTGTGTGATTAGTAATGTCTTCCTGTGGGCCAAAAACAAAGAAAAATCATGCTTCTTGGTTAATATTTAGATTCAAAGAGCAGGATAAATTTAACTGGTGAACGTTTTTGTGAACAATTTATATTGCATCATCCAAAGCACATGAGGAAAAAACCTGCAAACAACAAACTTGTGTATGTGGTTGTGGTTGTGTTGCACGACCACCACTGACTGATTGGGACTGGGCTCTCAATAGCATTACATAGTGTTATACATTGCCTGTATTATGAATGAATGACTGAATGGGCAAACAAACAGGAGCTTACAGAGACATTGCACTATATAAAGCAAACTAACTCATGGCTGATAGACAAACCTGATTAGCACTACCGCTGAGTCGATCTGATGCAACAGCATCCAACCACAATCAATCAACAACTCTTCACAGCCTCGACGACACATCGCCAGCAATCTGACAGGTTTCCTGCCACATGCTGCGTCCACACCACTGAGATACATATTTTAAATGTCCACGGTCTGAGACAGGGTGTGGGAGCCAGCACTATCGAAACCAGATGACAGAGAACGGCCTTTTCCCACCGAGATACTGCCATATGACTAAGATCTGTAACACGATACACTTGTTGTTTTGGATTTCGGGATGGCTCGCGCTTCGTTGCTGGGAGGGGACGCAGGAAAAAATAAGTGTTGCGGATTCCACCCTCTCCAGTTAAAAAAATGTAGAGAGGAGAAACTGTCAGGGTCTCAGCAGTGGAACGCCAGATATGCGTAACAACAACAGGACGGCGTGCCGTAACACAGGTGGGCCCGTCACAGCTGCTGAGTCTATTTAATCTGAATAACTCTGCTAATGTCTGGGAAGTGGTTCCTCAGTTTGGCACGCAGAAAGTCTCTGTGCTTTTACACACCCAGATTCGTGCTGACAGATTGGCCTAAAGGGGGCGCTGTAAAGAGAACAATCAGAATCCGTCCTACTGCTTTTTAGGGATTTAGAACATTGGAAAAACATCCAGCTGCATATGCCTGAAGGCCAACATGTGGAGGACAGGTCAAAAACGTGATGCAAACCGAAATATCTCAACCAAACAAAGTCATCAAACCAGTCAGCCCTCCGCTCACAGTGTGGCTCATGACCTCACCTGGATGCCGGTCTGGACAGCCATGACTGTGATGATGGATTCACTTCTTCATCCTGTGGGAAAACAAGACAGAGAGAAAAGTGAGAAATGGATTAGAACAAAAACATCAGTCGCAATAGAAGAAAAAAAAGCTGACTTAAGCGGAGCAAAGTCAGAGAATATCATATGGAAAGCACATCTCATTGCTGTTTATAGACAGACATGCTGCCTGCATCCTTTGTGAGGTCGGCTAATATTTACTGCCTTGTGACCAAACTGCCACCCCACCCCACCCAAAAAAAAGAAAAACACAGAATAAAAATCAGATGTAGTAGTAGATGTTGTTATGTAAATTCTGGTAACAGATACATTTTGTATATCAGTGTGGGCCAAAATGTATAAATAATGGTTTTATCATTTGGAAAACAAAAATCTATTTAAAAGCAATTTTTATAACAAAAATTACTGCTTACACTTCCTCAAATGTTTATTTTTATATTCTGGTGCGAGTCGCTGGTTGGACAAATCAATGATTTTGGGCCCTGACAGTTCACTGATTAATTGACATCATTATTGGCTGATTAATCAATAATTTAAATCTGTGTTGTGGTTCTCATCTCATTTGGCCTCTCACATTTAATTTCATATACGTCTCTTCTACTGTGTAATCCAGTTTATAAGAAACCATTTCTTATAAAAAGAAAAATTGAAAAGTGTTACGGAAAAGCCATGCAGCAGTTGTAGCGATGGAGTAACATTCCAGGCCAACAGGATGTAGCCAAAGTTCCTCTGGGTAATAAAAAGTAGCGAGGCTGTTGTTTATTTTTACTGGCAACACAGTGAGTTTAAGTAGATCAGGCTTTCTCACGAGGAAGTGATGAGGTTAGTCAGAGAGCTTCTCTCTGCCCTTTCCCACACAGGAAGGTGAAGGATTACCCCAACGCTCCACTGTCCCTCAGGGTGTGTGTTTGACAAAGGGAGGGTGTGTGTGTGTGTGTGTGAGTTGGGGGGGGTATGTAATCACAAGCATGTTGGTCCTAATAACACTGACAATTTGCTCAACACAGCTGAGGCAATCGCTGCTCATAATCACCCACCCCCCATCCCAAGTGATGCACCTCATATAAACCTAAAACGCTCCATCAATAATGGCTTTGTGAAACTTCTACACAGCAGTATCTATACGCACTGGTGTTTTCCTCTGATGTCAGCATGCGCAGAGTCATGAAACTGATCATCCTTATCTACATCTGCCCCCATGACCACACACACACACACACACAAAAATCACATCCTCGGTTCCTTATCACACGCCTGCCACAGAATGATTTGCTGTGTCCAGTCATCCGACACCAAATCCGCAACCCGGAGAAGAGATCTAAGTCAGCGGCCAAGGACGGGACAGGGCATGAAGGATGACAACGCAAGAGGACTTACCTCTGAACAAAAACAATGCAGCACAGAGCCGGGAAGCGCTGCCAAACAACTCTGATTTGCCTCAAAAGAGCATCCTCGACAATGGTAAGCCAAACTACACAATCAGCGCTGTCCAGCCAGAGCGGCTCCTGCCTCTGTGGTTCCACGAGTGAGCAGGGAGGGAAAAGCAATGAGAGAATGACAGGGAGGGAGGGAGGGAGGGAAGGAGGGAGGATGGATGGGAGCAGGAGGAGGTGCAAAAGGAGAGCCCTGACTAATGAAGTGGCTACGCTTCGCTAAGCTCTGACCGCCCCCCCTGCTCCCCCTTGACAATTCTGTCACAGCGGTACCCTATCACAAAGCCCCCATTGTTTTGTTAGCTTGCCAAAGTCCCCATCACACACACACACACCTTCACAGGAACTGCCCTATCAGGATGCCATGAAGTGGAATGAGATGAAATGGGATTGAGGAGATGTGGTGGGGGTTTACCTCCACTTTCTTATCATCCCCCACCTCCCTGCTCGTCCTCACTCATTAACGCTCCCAAACAAACTGTCAGCAAAATGCTTGGTGTTTATTTTCTGCAATACAGAAAATAAACACTGAGCTCTGTCCTATGCTTGTTTAGTTGTAGGAATGTGCACGTCGTTAACGATATGAACACTGTGTCTATGCACAAAACAAACGGAGTCAACTCACTGTGGAGGACGGTCCAAGTAACAAACAACAGAACACATGACATCATGCCGTCAAATTCAAATCAGATGTTTCGCCAGCTCCGTTCTATTAACTGTGTTGTTAGGCCAAGATGCACCATTCAAACACAGGAAGAGAACCAAGACAGTGTGTTTACACAAGACTGAAAACTGAGAAACAAAAAAGGGAAAATTAAGAGATGAAATCACAGTGCGGAATATCACTGAGTGACTGAGAAATGTCAAGGACCAGCACTTGATTAGTTGGATCTAACCCAGGTCTGAAAGGAATTTCAAGGGTCAGTGAGGTTTCTGAAGCCATTGTTTGGAAACGTCCTCGAGGATACAAAGCCGAAAAAGCAGAAAAACTGGCAGAATGAAGATTTGGGATTTCAGAGGAAAGGAACAAACAAAGACGGCTCTGCTTCTTTTCCGTGCGCAGGCGTTTGTGAAGGGTCACAAAAGGGCAAGCCTCTGGCTCTGGACTCCAGTTGTGAGCATCTGGGGCCCCAGCGGAGCCTGAGAGCACGACTCCCTATGGGGACCAAAGGCATTCACACACAGTCAAATGTCAAGGAACAGAGGAGGGCGAGAACCGGAGCCAAGAAACAAGGAGGCGAAGACAAAACACGTTTCATGGCGGTGGTGAACTTGGGAGTGGCTCACTGGAAAGGGCAGGACTCAATATGACCCGTGGTCACTACCACACACATTCCCCATGGGTCACCAGAGAAAAAGCATCTTGTCAGCGCTTGCATGATACTACCATGCATGTGTAATGTGCATTTTCCTTCTGTTCTTTCATTCAACCCAATTTCCATCCGGAAGATTTGAGGTGATGCCCTTTAGTTTGTGCAGCTCAGCCTCTTCAGCGGATCATTTTGCATCGCCAATGATCGAAGCATGTGAACATATGAAAAATGGTACTTTTCTGCAAACAGAGCTGCGTGGGAATTCACAACTCTCCAAAAAAATCCCAATACTCTGTTACAACGATTATACATTAGCTTTTGTTCAGGTGCCCATGTGTGCCATTCTTACATTTCCGAAGCAACATTAGGATTAACCTGCGTAAATGAGACACAGAAACCCGGTAAACAAAAGACCCTGGTCATGTTTTAGCTGCCAAACCTGTATTTCCTGCCATGAGTGACATACAAGATTTGTCCTGGGTTTTAATCCCCTCAGGAAAGCTGTAATTTCCAGACTTAACAGGACCAATCCCCTTTTCAACATTAGGCGGCGTTTCCACTATTACATTAAAGATGGCTGCTCGGATGTCATTTTAGACATTCAGACATTTTAGTTCAGATCTTGAGTCATGTGTAGAACCCTGATTCTATACCTGACTGTGGTTTGCGTTTATCAAAATAATTAATGGCGGTGAGGTATTTGGCCTGTAGGGACATGCAGCCACGTGCGGACAAAAACTGACTGACATTATGATGGATGATTTGTCTTTGTGCTTATGTGTGAACACTTCCAACATGACTCACTTAGAGGGATGTATCTATATAAACACAGAGTGACAGCTAATATAGCTACAAGAGTAACCCTCCTCATTTAGAGGGCTTTGTTTTCCTCATAGGTTTTTACAAACTTCCTGTTCCACTTCCTGTTCTGAAAAGGTGCTAAATAACTTATTGGAATGTCCCTTTATCCAGGCAGTATAATAGAGTTCAGCTCTATTAAAGGAAACAGATCTAGTCAGAACTTCCCTTAAGTCTGGACTAAACATAGACGCTGTCTGTGTGTGTATTGTTGAGGGTGGGGGTGGGACATCTGTCTGCAGGTTCCTCATTCAGGTCGCCTCTGTCTCCCTCTCTCTCTCTCTCTCTCTCGTCCCAGCCAGTAATCAGTTAAGAGGATCAGTGCTATTCCAGACAGCAGAGCACGTCCACTTCCACCACAAGTCGTCATCACAACACACCGCACGTGGTGCACGCGTGCAGCCCGCAGCGCTGCGCCAGTGCATGCAAGCACCCGTGCATGAATGCAAAGAGAGAAATGAGAGCACATTATGTAACAAGTTAAAAGTAGAAGGTTAGAGAGGTGATGTCATTTTGATACTACACTACATGGAATAATGTGTGAAATATAATGAATGAATAGAAAGTCAGCCACTTTAAGTTTTTGGGCGCCCCCTTAGGGTGTGGGTTATTTTTTGGGGTGCGATCCCCTGACAAATTAATGTTTTTATTTATTTGTTTCCCTGGATGTTTTCATAGCTGAAGCATATGTTAAAGGCAGCATGTGTTGTGTGTTGTGCTTGCCTGCAACCAGATGTTCAGAAAGCATATTTGAAGTACTGAATAGTTTCAACCCAAAAAGGGAAACATGTCTATTGTAGGGCTGCACGTCGACTATTAAATGTGGTCGACCAGAAATTTTGTGGTCGTCTAGTCGTATTGTGGCGGACACTTGGGGGCATACCTCTCACCCAGGAGGGTTATGGGTAAGGGGGCGTGGTTGTGTTTTAGAGTTTTGGCGCCTCCCGCCATGTTGTAACTCACCTTCCTAAGTGTGTCTACAGTAAAAGCTGCTTAACCCACCTCGTGTCGGAGTCTTCCCTAATTTGCCACATTGGTGACCCCTATTTGAACATGTTCGAGGCAACAGAAGACGGTGTCTCCTCTTCGGCCATGACGCCCCAACTCCATCCGCCGGCCGGTTTAACCGCTGCGGTGAAGCTTCCGGAGTTCTGGCAGAGCGACCCGGCTTCATGGTTCCTGCACATCGAGGCGCGGTTCCGCCTGCGAGGAATCACCGAGGACGACTCCCGGATGTGGGCGACGGTTCAGCGGTGGAACTTATGGACAATATGTTGTCATTGCTGGGCTCCGATGAAGGTGGTTTGGCGACTACCGCGGTTTGGCTGAGGAGGCGGATCGGGTCCTGCTGGCCACCAGACGCTTCTCCGTCCAGAGTGTGGCATCGGATTCCCTGCAGCCGACCATGGAGGACGCGGACACGGTGATCGCGGCTGGAGTCTCTACCCGGAAGCAGCGCAGCGGCGACCTGTGTTTCTGTGCGGCACAAACTTTTCAGCGGTTGATGGACTCGGTTTTGCGGGATCTCGTGTTTGTGTTTGTCTACCTGGACGACATCTTGGTGGCCAGCCCATCAACAGACAAGCACCTCTCACACCTTAAACTGGTGTTTCAGCGACTTGACGAACACGGCCTGATCGTCAACCTGGAGAAGTGCCAGTTCGGTCTGCTGGTGATAGACTTTTTGGGCCACCGCATTTCGGCACAGGGCGCGGTTCCTTTACCTTCAAAGGTGCAGGCAGTGACAGATTTTCCACGCCCCGCCTCTATTAAGGCTTTGCAGGAGTTTCTGGGCATGGTGAATTTTTACAACCGTTTCCTCCCTCGCGCGGCCCATCTCCTGCGGCCACTTTATGAGGCCCTGCGGCTACGGAAAGCCAGCGACCAGGTCAACTGGACCCCCGAACGGATCCAGGCTTTTGACGGGGCTAAGTCTGCTCTGGCTAAAGCGGTGCTCTTGGCACATCCCGCGCCCAAGCCTCCCATTGCCCTGACAACCGATGCATCAGATATGGCGGGAGGGTCGGTGGTCGAGCATGGCAGCCCTTAGCGTTCTTTAGCCGTAAACTGCGAGACAACGAGCGCAAGTACAGCGTGTTTGACCGAGAGTTGCTGGTGTTATACTTAGCGACGCGTCACTTCCGTTTCCTGCTAGAGGGCCGCTCCTTCACTGCCTATGTCGACCATAAACCCCTGACGTTTGCTATGTCCAAAGTGACTGAGCCATGGTCTGCTCGTCAGCAACGCCACCTGGCTGCCATCTTCGAGTTCACGACAGACATTCAGCATGTGGCTGGGAAAGACAACTCTGTGGCCGACTGTCTGTCACGTGCGTTGGTTTGTCCTGTGCACCTCGGAATAGATTTTGCAGCCAGGTACGGGCCTGAAGCTCAAGGAGACTGTAGTGCAGGAAGGGGGCCCTGCCCTCCTCTGCGACGTCTCCACGGGCCGCACCCGCCGTGTTGTATCTGTTGCATGGAGGCGTCGGGTTTTCGACTCGGTTCACTCCCTCTCACACCCGGGGGTCCGGGCGTCAGTGAAGCTGGTTGGGTCCAAGTTCGTCATGGCCTGGCCTCTGCAAGGAGGTCAAGGCTCGGGCGGCCGCATGTGTGGCGTGTCAGCGCGCCAAGGTGCACCAGCACACTAAATCAGCCCTCGAACCGTTTCCAATCCCGGCCAGGCGTTTCGACCATGTGCATGTGGACCTAGTGGGTCCCTTGCCTCCCTCGCAGGGTTTTACGCATCT
>JAFBJQ010000531.1:125000-187884 GCA_016785345.1 Trinectes maculatus | reverse complement strand
CCGGGGGTCCGGGCGTCAGTGAAGCTGGTTGGGTCCAAGTTCGTCATGGCCTGGCCTCTGCAAGGAGGTCAAGGCTCGGGCGGCCGCATGTGTGGCGTGTCAGCGCACCAAGGTGCACCAGCACACTAAATCGCCCCTCGAACCGTTTCCAATCCCGGCCAGGCGTTTCGACCATGTGCATGTGGACCTAGTGGGTCCCTTACCTCCCTCGCAGGGTTTTACGCATCTGTTAACTATGGTGGATCGCACCATAGGCGGTTCCTCTGTCCTCCACAGCATCCGCAGATGTGACACGCGCGTTCCTTTCTGCGTGGGTTGCGCGTTTTGGCACCCCGTCGGACATCACCTCTGACAGAGGTGGTGGCGAAGAGGCTTAAGCGTCGGGCTTTGGACCAAGAGGCTTTGGACCCAGAGGTCGCCGGTTCGATTCCCAGCTCGGCCGAAAATTTGGGGTGATGCGCCACCATCCTGGACCAGGTCTAACAAGCCTGGGTACATGAGGTTGCCGGTTTGCATCCCGGATTGGCCGGAAATCGGGAGAGGCGCCACCATCTGTCCACCACCTTGGGCCCTTGAGCAAGGCCCTTAACCCCCTGAACTTGCTCCCCGGGCGCTCCTCGCGGTGTAGCCTTCTGCTCTGCATGTGCATGTCAAAACTTGGTACTAGCTGTATGTTGTGTACGATAATTAATTTCCCCAATGTGGGACGATTAAAGGTGTTCTTTCTTTCAATTTGTTTCGGAGCTCTAGTCAGCACTGGCAAGGTCCCTGAGCGTGCAGGTTCACCGTACTACCGCATTCCATCCCCAAGCCAACGGCTTGTGTGAGCGTTTTCATCGGTCGCTCAAGGCAGCCCTGCGCGCTGCACTCACAGATGGTAACTGGGTAGATCGTTTGCCTTGGGTGATGCTGGGCCTGCGTTCGGCTCCTAAGGAGGACATGGATGCCTCGCCTGCAGAGTTAGTCCTGGGACAGACACTCCGTGTTCCGGGTGAATTTTTGACTGAGAGCGCAGCCCCACATTCACATCCCGCAGCGCATCCTTTTTCTTCCGTTTCCGAGACCGTTTTCACTCCGTTGCCCGTTCACCACTCTTTTCCACGGTCGTTCGTACCCACGGAGCTTGCGACTGCTCGGTTTGTTTTTCTGCGACACGACGCGCACCGGTCACCCCTCAAGCCTCCTTACGATGGCCCGTTTAGAGTACTGGAGGCCGGCTCTAAGTGTTTTGTGCTAGATGTGGGTGGGCGTAGAGAGAGTGTGACGGTGGACAGGCTAAAGCCAGCACACATGGTGGCTGATGGAGTGTTTAGTCCGGTCCAGGTTCCCTGTCAGGGTCGTCCACCTTCCACGGCCAAGGTCGTTCCCCAACAGGTTCAGGGTTCTGGTTTGACGCCGGTGGCGGACCATGTTCCTCCTGTCTACCGCTGGCGTGGACGCCCAGCCCGTCCCGCCCTTGATGTCGCAGGGCGGCGCAGCCGCTATGGTAGACTTATCGAGCCTCCTGCCAAGGACTGAGTTTTTGCCAGGAATCCCCTCTGGGTGTTTGGGGGCGGGGGGGGGGGGGCTGACACTTGGGGGCATACCTCTCACCCAGGAGGGTTATGGGTAAGGGGGCGTGGTTGTGTTTTAGAGTTTTGGCGCCTCCCGCCATGTTGTAACTCACCTTCCTAAGAGTGTCTACAGTAAAAGCCGCTTAACCCACCTCATGTAGGAGTCTTCCCTAATTTGCCACAGTATATTATTTTAAGCAACATGATGAACGCCATTCAATTCATTAGAATACATGCAAATAAAGTTGCAATGCACCACCGGAAATGTAAGGGGCAATAGCCTGCACCATCTGCGTCCATATTGAACTAAACACTGAAGAAGTTCAATAGCAATAGCAAAGTCGATGCAGTAGCAACGATGGCTGAAGCAGAGGTGCATAGTGATGTTAGCGTGAGACCGCGAATGTCTAAAGTCTGGGTGTATCGTCGGGAAAATAAAGAAAATACACACGTCAAGTGCACTATCGGGAGTTTTGGCATCCAAAGTCCCGGATGGGTAAGTTGTTCTCTTTTTTTAGTCTACCTTTCAAGAAATGCATCTCTCAGTATAAAGTAAAAATAGCTAGGCTACTTTAAGGCCCCTTTCTTAAAAGATGATGTTAATTTCGTTTACACGTACCAGGATATCCAAAGCCGACGACGACCATCATGTTACGGTGCTAAAACTGTTTCACCCTTTCACGTGTCTGAGGAACACCCGGAGTTTTTCAAAGTAACGTTAACGTCATTTTCAGTGACTGAAACCTCCGGTTAAGCCCCATTTGGAAAAAATATGCGTCTTTACTATTATACTATTATATGCATCACTAGTGGACACATTGCCTCTAATACTTGTCACAAAGCTCAATACACGTAAAGATACACTGGTTTTCAGTGAAATCCAATTAATACCCAACTTTGTTAAAAACGGGAAACGTAGCAAATAAATAATCGATAATTGATGACTAATCGAAAAATTAGATTATAGATTAGTCGACAACAAAAATAATCGTTAGTTGCAGCCCTAGTCTATTGTTCATCAGTCTAAGGAAACCATGTCTGGAACCTCATCCCCAGACTGAAAACTGCATCCAACCATTTATGTAACCGAGTAACTTGGCCAAGTGTGTGGCGATGACAAATAACACAGAATCTATACTTGGCTGTATTGTTCACCCACTTGGACTAGATGGACTCATGTCACTGTTCTGTACAAAATCATCAATGGCTACCAGAGGGACAGGTAAAAAAATAAAGCGGAGGTTGAGTGCGGCCCATTCAGAACAAACCAAACATTCTGTAGGACAAACTCCTGAAACAGATGCAAGGCTCTACTTCAGGCGGCTGATTTGGTCAGCTGATCAAAAAGAAAGCGGATGAGTAATATCATTGTATTTGTGTCCCCAGCACCAGTGATGTGGAGTGGCCCTGGGCCAGCTCCAAGGGCCAATGAACCTTCTGCGCCCTTCCTGTTCACTGGAGTCCAAAGAGGTTCTGCTGGATCCAGCGTCTCCCAGGGGGAATACCAACTCCTCCTCTATTAAACTTCATCCTGCTGAGCCCTTTTGTGTCTGGACTTAATTACCCTGTCGGAGGAGCGTTTCATTTATAGCCCCGGCCTCCCCCTTTTCGTTACAGATGGGGCCCGGCTGCGCTGCGGGTAAATACATTCAGTGGAGGTGAATGGAAAAAGTAAATATACTTAAATAATAAACGGTCGGTGACAAAGTGAGCCCTATGGAAGACCAATGAAAAAAAAATTCAAAATGTACTTTCTAAAGCAATTCATTCCCCTGTGGGCCTGTTCAAGCTTGTTCATTATGGTTTTCCACTGTCCCCCATGCAAGTGGGATTAAAACATTTCTTGGCCTCCATTCGTCCCTGTTGAAGTGGTCCGTCCTTAGAGGTGAAACAGTGGGAGTAAAGCCCATCTTAAAGGCTTGAATGGGTGGGAGCCACCTGCCAATCCAATTTTGATTTTTTGAAGCTAATCCACAGCTCACAACACGCCACCAGGTCAGCTCTAGGATTTTAAAGCCCCTCGATGCTGACTCAGGATCAGGCTTCCTGAACTGCTTTACATAACCTTGGCGAACAGAGGAAAGGATACGAGCTGATTCCAGGTCGGTAAAAAGGCACCGTCTGTGTGTCTGCACCATGAACTCTGCATGTGAGATCCCACATGAGATAGTCCACAAACAGAAGATACAATCAGCCATTATACATATTTACCCACAACACACTGATCATATCTCATGTTTTATATCCTCACAATGACTGAATTGTACATTTGGACATGCTTTCACATGTATTAAAACATGTTCCTGCTCCAGCCTAAAAGAATGGACTGATCCCGGAAAGCTACTTATTGAGTTTGTATCGAGAGCACAATAAACGTAAAATAGTCCGTTCATTACAGGAACTCAAAAAGCAAACAAAACCAATGACTTGCAGTAAAAACAAAGGATTTAAAACTTTCAGACACTGCTCACTGTATGTGAATGCATCATTGAAGATGGATTAACAAAACAATCCCTCATTTCAAAGTTTGAACCAGTATCTATCTCAAGAAACTGTGACTCCGATCAGTAACATGAACTGTAAAACTTTATGGATTTGCTTGTTTATTTGTTGATTTGCGAGTTCTTTTTCTAGTTGTAAAGTGACCTGGGGTCCCTTGAAAGGCACTATATAAATCTAAGTCATTATTATTATTATTATTCTTATGAAGAGTCTTTAGTCATGTGACTCATCACATGAAAAGGCAGCTCTTGTCCCAGTGACCTACATAAAGAATCATATCTTGTTCATCCTACTGACTTTGACTGAGGTCATTACTACACAAAGCCACAGACAAACTGTAACAAGCCAGTTTCCCAGTGACATTATTCCACCATGGCCCTGTGATGCATGTAAAGACTGATCCATTCATTTAAGATGCGGGTTTCCCATTTTCAAGGTCCACTTCATCTCTTTTTTCCTCCATTCTACATGATGTCAGCAACCAGTTAGCTGAGTCAGTCAGCTGTGATCAACACGCAGGCAACGCATCCTTTAAACTGTGGCAAGCCTGGCAAGATGCCCGCTGTGTATGCTGACCTCACACAAACACACACACACAAAGGCCAAATAACTGCAATGACATCATCACTTCCACTCAGGCTGGCCGTTTGAATACCTTTAAAACAGCACACTACTAATTTCCAACTGGACTGTTAGACTTGGCTCAGTTGCAATTTAACATCCCATAATGAAACGGTCATGCATTATTGAAATCAATGAGAAAAGTGCTCCAGGATGAAAACAACAGTAACAGGAACATTTTGATTATAAGTCTTGCTGCCAAAAAACTGCCTGGGTATCATAATGAATGTCTAAAGCTTGGCCACACCTTTACTGATGACACATGATATTTTAAATCATAACAGTTTTATTTACGATAAAATAATAGTATGTACCATCACATACTGTATATACAGAATATATATATTTTTCCTGTTTCAAGAAAGTGCTTGATATTACATCACCATTGCATGCTTGTACTAAAATCCCATGCTATCATAATATCACTGTAGCATGAACTTTTTACGTTTTCCATAAATTTCACAATATTCACACTGTCACAATATATACTCAGTGTCCAAACACATAACCCCACTGTAAAAGGCTTTATCAGGGTCCATTCAGATAAGCCTGTGTAACCCAAACAGCCACTTTACCCCTTCCCAACTCTGTAAAGAGGCCAAGGAGATGTGAGGGGTCGACAGGTCATCAGGCTCAGCCTAATTAGTCATGTTGTTTAGTCACACAATAACCCTGGTTAGTGTGTAGGATTTAAAAAGTGGGGCACCTTTCACCTACATCGGCCTCACCGGAGCTACGACGTGATGGGAGAAATGTGGGATCTAGGTTTTCACTGAGGGGGAACAGTCTCACACACACACACACACACACACACACACACACACACATGCCTGACCCCTCCTCCCAATCTCCTGTAAGCTGTACCCTCAATAAATCAGGGGTAATCCAAGATTTCATTATCATCTCCATTGTGTCCACACACGCAGCATCTCCAGCCCATATGCATTTTAAACTCATTAAGTCCTCTTTGTCTCTGTTTGTTTGTGTGTGTGTGTGTGTATGTGTTCCTCCAGGACCCATGACGGGTCCACAAACACGAGGACTGATGCCAAAGATCAAGCAGATGGCGATTATGAAGATAGCTAACATCTGGGCTGCTATTCGTGTGCCAGCCTCGTCATTAAGAGCCCAACTCTGACAGCTTTCCCTGAACACAACGACACACTGCGTTTATTTGGTTTTCTTTGTTCTCAATCTTAGGGGAAAACTGCAGAGACTGACAAGCTTTTGATCCTTCTCAGTCACAGACCTCAGGTCAGTTTAAACAACATTGTTCTCAACTGGAAAACCAAACATAGTCAACCTGCCAAATGCACCAGCAGGAATCTACTGACTACAGTGCATTGTATTGTATTGTGTTTCTATTTACCATACACTATACCTCCTCATAGCTGTAAGTGACAACTGTTTATACAGGTTGGGTCCAGCAACTTGGAGTAAGTTACTTTTTGACCACTTGGGGGCAGCACAACAAGCTGTAAACAACACTATCACCTTAATGTATAATATAGAGTGTGCCCATACATTAACACACTTTTTGATCAATTTGTACTTGTTAAACTCAATATACATTGATGCCACCTGTTGTTTAAATGCACTATCCGGATCGCATTGCAACCCAAATGTAATTTGATGCAAGTCGACTTCTCTGGGACCCGAGGGGTCGGCCTACCCGTCAGCTTATTGGTGTAAAGGAAAATAATAACAACAACTGGATGTGGGGTTAATCCAGTGTAGTAAGTTATGGACAGTGTGAATATGTTTCCCTGGAGAAACCCTCTTTGCAGGAAGCACCTGCTGAGCATTTACTTCATCCCTTTTCCCCCAACAGGAAACTAGGAATGTACAAGACTTCACATTAGTGTGTCCCTCCTGAGTGTCCTGCCACAGTGGGTGCAGCAGCAGGAAACATCCCTGTCAGTGTGTGTCCTCTGATCCAAAAACACAAAAAACAAGGCACCGGTGCTTGCTATTGTTTTGGCAGAGTGAATTACATCCCCAGCTCTAACCTGTTATTCCCAATGACGTCAGCACAAACACAGAATCCACAGAATCCTTCCACAAGCATCAGCAGACTCACTTTATTATACCAAACAACACCGGGCTCATATTTGCATATTAAACTACTGATCCTCTTACCTATTTACTCTCAGCTGTCAATCAGGGGATTAATGAGTGACACACAATACCTGTCCAAGTCAGTTAACCTACCATTGGGTAACACTGAAATCAATCCAGTGTAAACAATGTAAACATCTTAATATTGTTTTGTTGCTTAATGGCAGTTTACTATCAACCTTTAGGTGCATTACCCGGAAATTACATTACATCACATCAATAACAATGTAAACGGATTTAAATCTAGTTTGAACTGGAAGCGCATCATTTAACACGTTGTTTTAATAAATCAATATTAGATTTGGTGCTAAACAAGGACTTTAGCGCTGTAGTAGATTTATTATGAAAAATAAGTCATACTTCAATGTAGCTTTCTTTTTCAACTCATGGCAGACTATTCTCTCTCTCTCCCTCTATACAGACTGTATATATACAGTATGTGATGCTACATACTATTTTAAAAACAAGCATTCAGAACTTCCGTGTTCTGCATTAAATTTAATAATAATTGCTTAGCAACCACGTCCGCAGACTGCACGAGGCTTCCTCGTGGATTCTGGGAAGAAAAGTCTCGGGAAAACTTTCCCTGTTTCCCCTCTAAAACAACGAAACATATAACAAGTGTGATAAAAGCTTCGGTCTTACCAGTAGTGCTCAGGCGATATAAATGTTGTGGTAGAAAGTCTGTGTTGGTTTCCAGCGTTTCTCCTTGTTGGAAAACCTGCAGTGTTTTCACCGTTGGTAGGAGAAGCTCCTCAAGTTCTCCGCTGCTGCGACGTGTGCGCCTGTGTGAGTGTTTGTGGGAAGCGCTGTTCGAAACAACCAATCAGAGCGCTCGGTCCGATGGAGGCGGAGCCACAGGCTCACCTGAGTGTCATCTTTTGCTCACTTGATGATGAAAATTAATTTATAATTAAACACAACTAAATAAAGTGATAAAACACCTCTGTGGGATCATTGAAGTATTTTTTTAAATTAGATAAGCAAAGAAATAAAGTTAAGACTAGTATCCTCAAAATAACAATAATCAATGAGTTTTTCCCTTCTTAAAGGGAAGAAACGCTGCACTGATGATATTTCAAGGTGTGGCAAGTTTATAAGTATGTTTTTATCCTCTAGGACATATGGTATATATTGTTAGTGGATCAAACAGCAAGGAGAAAGGTCTTTCATTAGGGCCCCTTGTTCCCAGGGGACCCCAAGTGATACCCCTGGCTGACAGAAAGGTGATAATGTTGACTATCACAATGTCTCCATATAAACATCACTGATCCATCAAATAGACAAGAAGAACACTGGCCTATTTCAATACAGCTGGGAGGATGAGTCCCTTTACAGCCAGTTATCTCTCCAGGGGCTTTTCAGGGCTGCTCTGCCACGTGAGGGGGAGGGAGGACAGGTTTGTGTTGAGTTTCAGCCGCACCCTTGCCATTGTGGAATGAAACCATGGTAGCACTCACTACAGCTTTTTTGTTATAAATACTATAGGAAACCAGACAGTCCTCCAGCTGCCGAGCCGGCCTTCCTGCCAACCGACCCTCTTAAGCTCCCTGAAACTGGATATTACTCCGCGCTTGACTAGAAAACACATACAACTAAAAGCCCACATTATAAAGAGGTTCAAAAGAGGCTCAAATGTTAGCGCATGAACCTAAAACATAGAAAGAAAATAAATAAAAGTGTCACATAAAAATCCCAGCAGTCTTTTTACTTTCTGGGCTTTACTTTTACTAAAATGGGATTTATTAGATTAAAGTTGATCATTAGGAATCATGCGTTCCGCATTCATGCACAAACATAAAGGAAAAATTACCTCATTTGTGTGTGTGTGTGTGTGTGTACTAATACTGCACAGGTCCAGGGAAATAACAGTACTTTAGAACATCTGAGCAGGGACATTCACTCCTGTCCTTTAGACACAAGTGCCATCTAGTGATCATGTGGTGAATCTGAATCACTCCCCTCGGTAGAGCAGATAACATAGCTGCTCAATGAGCGGGAGTTACTGTCTCATCTTGAAAGCTCATATAAGTTTGAGGCACTTTCAAACACACTATTGGACTGGAATACTAATGTAATGATTCGGATTCTCTTGGGACTTGAGCCTGAACATATTTATTTTGTGTGTGGAGTGTGGGAGAGATCAGAAGAGAAGTGCTATCTGTGGCCAGGACTGCTAGATGGTATTCAAGCCTGTAACGCCCTGACACAAAAGACACTGATGATGATCAAAAGGCACCTGTTAGATTCTATTAAACACGATTTTCAAGAATTATTTTTTTATTGCTTCCACTGAACGCTGTACCACCTGAATTAAAATATTTTTAACAGTGGTGAGATTAACAACAAAGACTAGAACCATGAATGCATTTTTGTACAGATACAAATGTCGCATGTCATAATGCACATGGACATGAATGTACATATTGACACAGTCTTTGACCTATGTCTGTTGCTTTTATCTTGAATCTTTTCGGTTCTGGGATGAGACCTGCAGAGGTTAAGCTTGACCCTGTGTACACCCATGGTAGCTAATATTAGCCTGCAGGCTAATATTAGCTGGATGTACAGTTGTAGGTGGCTATACCTAAAGTTTGTTTTATGATACATAATTTCATTATTTGCCCCAGTGACCACAATCACAAACCAAATATACATCTTACAGGTTATTAAAGGCTTCCAGTCTTCTTTGTTAGGTCAATCTGACCTCCCATGTAACAGGGCTTTCATCAAACCACAATAATATTGTTATGTATTATTATGAAAAGACAATAATTTATAGTGTAGCTGACATTTTGGAAATTCAGAATCATTGCTAACAGCATGGCAGGACTGATGTTAATGAAACATCCAGATTCTAGAGAAGAAAAACTGAATTGAACCGAACTGAGACAAATGAACCAAACTGAAGCAATTAAATGACACCTGGGGAAACCTGTGCAGGTGCTTTGAGTTTAGTGGATGATTAGTGTGTGACACTCAGTTTAAAACATTTATGCCCTGCAAAATTTGGGCTGATTTCTTCACAGTATTCTAATTTTTTTAATTCTTTTCGGGGGATTTATGAGCTGGAAAAACCCAAATTATGTAAAAATAAACAAATAAACACTTCAAATCGTTTAAATTGTGGGCCCTGAATCTATAATCTATGAAAGTTTAACTTTTTGAATGGAATTATGGAAATTAAACAACTTTTCCATGATATTCTAATTTTTTGGAAAGGGTCTGTATGTAGCGATAACAGTGACTGAAAGATACTACAAAACTTTAAATACAAAAACATGTACAGTTGTACAGCGTAAACTTGAGCTTTATTACTATCATTAACTACCATCCATTGCGCCTTCCTGTAATCTCCTAACATGCATCTCTGGCTGAGTCCATCTTAAAATCTTTCAACTGATCCTCCCAAGTACAATATGTTCCAAGGGAAATGAGCTGACTCCATCCCATCATTTTTGATGTAAGGCTGATGTGCCAGAAGATGGAGCCACTTCCCACCAAATAACTTAACTCCCTGATCACTTGACAAACATGGACCTCAGGCGAGGAAGCTGCAGGGAGGTATAAGGATGTGTTGTGCAGTTAGCCTCCCACTGGGATCTTTTGTCTGGGTGCTTGGAGGCAGCTTGGACTCACTGGCCCCATTTGCGCCATATGCCACGAGGGGCCTTGCTGTCACATCAGATAAGGACCTCTGTGTGATGGCATAACAGAACGTGCATGTTTACAGTGGCTGCTCACCATTCAGCAAATTCAAATGGGGTATAACTAACTACAAAGATCAAGGATAGACAAGTTCAACCTGCTTTATTTAAAAATGATTTTTAAATTAACAGTTGCACATTTGAAGACAATTATTCATAATCAAATAAAGGACGCCAAGGTAAATGATGCGAGTCAGTTTAAGAACAAATACATTAATTGTCGCCACTTTGGCTAAACTGGATGCTTAATTAGACTGTGGGTGCAGGTTATGATCATCTGCTGAAGGTCATCTGAAGAAACATTACATTTTGCAAATTTATTAATTTCAGGGCACTCCACGGCACGTTCCATTGTGAAACACCGTATGAATGGTCTTCGAATCAGCTGTCAGATTGATGTGGATCAAGTAAAAATCCTGAAAGCCCATGTTGGACTGAAGATTTTTATCAAACAGCCTTTACATATTGTTGCTGGGGGATGCTACTGTAACATCATGTCTGGTACACTGTATCTTTATGGCCAGGTCACCTACCACAGGATTATGGCAAACAATAACTGTGGGGTTTTTTTTTCTAATTTTAGGAAGACAACACAATTATTCGTCATGCATCACTACAGATGTTCTTACCTCAAATCTACTCTTATAATTACTTTTTGCAACCTGTATCTCCAAAACAAAACTACATGCTTGATGCAGAAACAGTATTATATGTAATAATACAGTAGGCCTACATGTAATACATACATGTAATATATACAGCAAAGCAAATATTTATAAAGTATTTTCTTGACTGCTTCAAATGTTAATCATAAAGTACGTTAATTTATACTCGAACTCGGATGGAACTGAAGCCCCACTTGGAGGGGTGAACTGTACACTTAAGCGATTTAGCTAATAGTAGAGTTGTAAATAAGACACCAAAACCTTCATTAAAAAAACGAACTGTATTTGTTTTTCGTCGTCTTTTAGACGGCACACTGTCAAAATAGCTAACATGTCAACCAACATGCTAAATTCTCTGATCTGCATAATGCAAACATGACTTCCACATGTAATACATCGTGATTTACACATAAACAACATAAATGTGCTGACCAACAGCACAGGGTCATTAAATTCTGTTATGAACCTAGAAGCTAGCTAGAAGTCGCATAATTATTAAAACATTGGCTAAAAATGTCAAGCGAAGATATGCGCAAATGGTTGCTACTAGCACTGTTAGCTACACTAGTATCGTGCCTGTTACAATTCTCAGAGCAGCCTAAGCTATTTTGGCCATTGCAGGTAAAAGGGGTAGGTGTTGCCCAAAAAACTCTGGACCAAGGTATTTACTCTAAAATGCGAGTCGCTAGAATCCACATGTAATCTGGTTTACAATATTAGCGGTGTTAATACGGGATTGAAATCTGACACGCGAGTGGAAGTCGCTGGTAAGGCTAGCGTCCAAGACCACGAACCTAGAAAGAATGACTCAATAAAACTGTTTTGCAGTGCAGGTCAGCAACACAAAGTGGTAGATAAAGTATAAGCAGACTTGGTGTGCATCTGTGTAATTGTATTAAACACAAACTGCTCGAAAAGGGTTCGTGTTTGAGTCGCTAAGTTAGCTAAGGTTTGCTAGGCTAGTGAGCTAGCGCTCGACCGACTCGTCAGCCCAGAATTCGGTTGACGGGTGGGGAGCCCAAACAGGCGTGAGGTGCACTCCGGTGTGCCGCAGTTTGGTTGCAGAAAAGCGCACTGTTTTGAAATCCACAAGCAAGGACACGCACTTTTTTCCGCTGTCTAGTGTCAATTCCTCAAAATGGGGTCTGCTAACGTACGTCTCCGCCATTTTGTGACAGGTTTTTCATTGAGCAAAGGGGTACGTGTAATGGTTGAATGTAACCCCATCAAGAAGATATCCGCTTGGCAGTTAGAGGGAAAAGGGATCAGCATTAATTTTCAGGCATCCCGAGAGATAAAACTCGTTTTGAAGTGGTCGGCAGGGGACAGGGGCGGCGAACCGCAGCGTTTAAACGTCTTCTGCAGCGACAAACTGCTCTGGGAAAACAGGCATTTAAAACAGCAATAATAATAATAATAATAATAATACAGTAATAATAATGTTTACCAAATAATGTAGTGACCTTGTGACAACCACCAAAAGCCCTGTCAACATAATATATGAACATATATTATCACAAATAGTTATAACAGTGTTTTGTGCATTTTTAAAATGCTTATTACAAATGTAATGTCTGAAATCCTATCAACATGAACAGTATTGCGACCACATAATGCAAATGTCATGGCACTAGAGGTGGAAACTCCAATATTCTCTAATTGCAACAGCTCCAATTTGCTCTAATTTGATCATGTTCAGTCTGACATGAGACCCAAAAATGATAAATTTGTTTGAGTGAGTAATAGTACATTTTGAATAAAATATGACACATGGTGCATCAATCAATGCAATAATGTGATTTCCTAAAGTGTGCATTGATGTCAATATGTATTTGATTTGGCTGTAAACACTTTGATGTGTTAGATTACAGGCATTACAGTGAAACTTTTTTTTAAGTCTTGGAATGTCTTACAGTGGCTTCATTATATCTTTAATTATTCCTGTTATATTTTTAATATTATAAAACTTGCAGGGTGAGTCTAGTGGAAAGACATTTTACTTAAGAGGAGTGAATAAGTTTATTTTGAATAAGACACATACAAATATACTCATGTTTAACCTCAGCCTGGGAAACTGTAAGTTCATCACTAAAGTCTAGGGTTGCCCTCCATCACATGCGCCTTTTTGGGGATAACAGGGAAACTATGTTAATTAGTGTTATCCCCTCCCCCACGGGACATTTCCAAGTGCCTCCTGACCCGTTTCCCAAACAGAGACGAGTTGTCAGACGGTCCCTTAAAAAGAAAACAGTCTCTATTGTTCCAACACCCGCTCGCGCTCTGGACGGTGCAGTGCCGCCGGTGGCCGCAGAGGGCGCTGCGCGCATGGCAGGCCGGGCTCCGCGGCCTCCACATCTTTTTGTCTGAGAACTGGATCCCTCTGCCGCTCTACAGTGTGCGCGATAGCCTCGGAGCTGCGTCCGTACCACACTGTCAAACCACTCCAAACGAATACTACCGCGACCAAAAGCATTAATTCTACACCTACCGGCATGGCGCTCCGCATCTGTCGGTAAATCGCTCGTATTGGGGACTGTTCGCTGGAACTTAGTCCGGGCTTGAATCGGGCTGGCTTTCTGTGTGCATCAGTCTTTATTAGCGAGCTGCCGCTCTTCTTGCTATCAGCTATTTCTTTAACTTTTTAAACACTCGGCTTCGCGAATGACTGAGCGCCGGCGGAGTATGGGATCCCTGGTGTCTTAGGAAGCGACTGAAGCGGGCTTGAGACGTTTTTGCATGCCATAACAATGGCAAATTCGACGGGGAAAAATCTACTAGATCAGCGGAGGAAAGGACAGGCTTTCCTGGACGAGCTGCGGCAATTCCACCAGAGCAGAGGGTGAGATCGGGGCGTCTTTCTCCACGAGAAATAGAACTTTAAATGCCCGTTGCATGCGAGTGCGAGCCGAGCGGGGCACTTATTCAACCATATGTGTGTTTATTTCTTGTGTTATCCCCGCAGATCGCCGTTCAAGAAGATTCCTATCGTGGGTGGGAAAGAGCTGGATCTGAACGGTCTCTACATACGAGTCGTCTCTTTAGGTGGATTTGCTAAGGTGAGTGGGAACTAAAAGTGGATTTTCTCCACACTCCGCAGTCCGTGGACTCGTCGGTGGACCGCTCCACAACTCTGTGTGTGGAACCCGTTGCAAGTGTAACCCTCCAGAAACCCAGCGTTTAGTGGGTCGGCGTTGGCCTTGTGCTAGTTTGCCGTGTATCTCTATGCAATGTGGTGGCTTGTGTTGTTGTGTGGTTTGAATTGAGAGTCCAGCCGCTCGGAGTCAGAGTGCAGTTGGAGCGACTCAAAATTAGCGGGCACGTTTAACATCGATTATCGGCACGGAGCTCGGCCTCGGCTAACGCCGCTCCGGACGCAGCGTCTCGCCGGGGCTTTTACCGGCAGTTTCCAGCCGGGTGAAGCTCGCTTTTTCTTTCTCGCCATAGCCATCTTTCTTCGGCTTCATGGCTGATCTCAAAATGTAGGCCTCACAGGCCCATGTTGTGAATACAGTAAACGACACCGAAACCCGCTCCGGAATCAAACGGGTCGCCGCAAGCTAACACGTTTGTTTTCTTTCATAAAGACACTTTGCGCGAGTTTGGCCTCGTGGGGTTTTAACGCAGAAAATGTCAAAAGTCAAGTTAGCTTGTTAGCTCCAGCGCTAACTAGCCTCAACTGTAACGATATTATCTTAAAGGGAGTTAGGCACTTGTGCTTACTGATGTGTCAAATGTAAATATGTTAGATTAATATACCAGCTAGTGGCTAATTGAGCGGCTTTGTGCTGAACAGCATTTACAGGCAGTGCCGCCGCGTAAAGTATTTTTGTGTGTTTTGAGCAGTTTGAGAAAGTTATTGATCAGTGATTGTGATATTGCCTCGGTGGAGGGGGACCTGTAGCAGAACAGATGGTTGGAGTGTAACCGCTCTTTTTATGGAGGGGGGGTGTTGTTGTTTTTAGACCATTTTTTTCACCGAAATCATTTCCTCATTTCAGGTCTCTGAAAAAAACCAATGGATCGAACTTGGAGACGAGTTTAACTTTCCCAGGAGTTGTTCCAACGCTGCATTTGCTTTAAAACAGTACTACCTTCGGTAAGTAGCATGGCCCTGCAGCTGCCATCCTCTCAGGTAGCATGTGGGAAGTGTTTACAAATGTTAAGATGCAGTCAGCAGGATCCAACCCCTCTCTCTCTCTCTCTCTCTCTCTCTCTCTCTCTCTCTCTCTCTCTCTCTCTCTCTCTCTCTGCCAGTAAGCTGCACTAACACAATATTGTGACAGGCAACATTGTGTACATTTGCCATAGCATGGTGGATATCTATTTACTTACTGCTCCAGATAAATGAGACCTCTCCAATCTGCCTTTTTATAAAAGATACATGTGGCTAAATGTTTTCTGTGTTTTGTTAAGTCTTACATTTACACACTTTATACACAGTGGACTATTTCTTTCAATTTTATTATTGCTGACTGGCTATTCCTCTTGGAAAACGGTGCCGCCACGGGGTATTTGGTGAATTAGCTCTAATGACTGAGTAGATCTGGGTGTTGTAAACTGTGTTGCCTGCAGTTTCCAAATCTAAATGCAGTCAGCTGCCTGTGATGGGAGCATGGTGCAAATGCAGCTCTCCCCAACAGCTGGCATCTGTGGTTTTGATGCCGCCGCCTTCTCTAAACTCCTTTTCTTCCCACTCAGCCTCATGCAACGATTGTTCCCATCAGTAGCACCTGCCTGCAGGGGATTACACAGCTGTAGAAGGGAAATGCTTGTAGCCGCTCATGGATATTTTAGGGGCAACTGCAGGTCACTGGTTGATATGGTGAGCGTAGCCTAATTACCTGTGCATTTCTACCAAACGCGCCCTCAGTGGAGGCGGTTGCTAACTGTGAGCATTGCAGCCGATTTGATTACAAACTGTACACAGCTCACGAGACCTGTGGCTCTTCAAAAGTGCACGTGCAACCACCAGCAATGGCTGCAATGGAGAAACACATCTGGCACTTATGTGCTTGCAGTGCATTGCTAATAAAGTTTACATTACATTGGAGGTCTCTCAGTGCCCCAGTCAACACTATTATTCTGTTATATATTTGGTGTGAATGACTGAATACTTTAGAAAACACTTTTTGTTTTATCATGTAATATGGTTAGCGGTTTGCTCCTGCAGTGGAGGTATCTGTACTACAAAGACATGGAGCTTCTGAGATCTCATTCACAAGGGGACCTATCCTCATAGGCTGAAGTAACACAACATTCAGAGATGGGTCTGTGTTTTTGAGTATGGCAAAAGTACTTGTTGCAAACAGTCAACTGACTTATCAACTGTTTTTTGAGTTTCCAAAAGATTTTATTGGTGTACACAATTAGGGTAATTAATGTTTCATTATCTTAAATCAGGAAGTGGTTTGATACTTTACGCTACAGTTGACATGAAGCAGAAATGTATGAAAGCCGTAGGCATCATGGCTGTTTTTAAAGGAACATTTTGAAACAGCAAAGGGATTAAAAATAGTTTGGGAAGGTGGATGAGCAGAGGAGGCCTGACAACTAAGTCGGCCGACATGCTGAGTGTCACACTCGTGTTGCACCAGCCACCGGAGCTACTTTGTGAAGTTTATCTTGGTCAGCTCAGTGTAGTGGATGTCAGTGGTCGTGCCTCAAACAAGGCTGATAATGGAAGCAATTCTTACCACCTCCGTGCTGCTTTTTTGCTGACATGAGCGTGTACGATATAAAAAAGTTTTGATTTTTTTAAAAATTCCCCCAGTTTTGTCATGCAAAATTGGGTGAGCAATGTTAATAACTGTGAGAGCGATTTTAAGGTGGCCCTTGTCCATGCATTTTGGGGTCACACAGGATATATACGTTCCCCGTAGCTGGGTCTTATTCAGCATCTCACTTGGAGACACTTAAGATGGATAACTTTGTTAGTTTGCCATTATCAGGTGTTAATCCTACTCATTTTAAAACCCTAACTACCTAGGATTTATTATGAATCTACTGACAACTGGAAGAAAAAACCTCCCAGATATGTGTTATCAGTAATGTTTATATCAATCGTTTGGTATCTGTGGTTTTTATCAAACCCAGCACAACGTTGTGAACACAAGTGCCGCTTTTTGTGCCACTTCAGTCAATAAACATGGGTTGCCAAAATGACGGATGCAGAGTTACTGCAGGCATGGCACTTTTCCGTCACTGGACGGTCTAATGGTCAACCAAGTTTTTCCTGTGTGACAAGTAGGATGATCATAATGTAGCTCTGTCTGGTGAGCACTTGCCACTCTTAGCCGGGTAATAAGCCGTGCTGCAGCTCTGTGGCAGCTCCTGCTCCTATTTGATATCTGACTGTAACTGGGTAATAAGTGAGCGATACATTTTTCTAGCTTGTTTTCAACTTGTTGAACTGCTGCATTGACATCAGGCCCGCCAGCGGCGCCGAATTTCAGTTTTGGGGCAGAAGGATTTACACTCTGGATCAAAGCACTGGCGTCAAACCACACAGACACCCTAGAAATGAAACTCTGTTTTCAGTTCACTTCATGAGATTGAGGGAATTATTGATCAGTGGGACTTACAGTAAGATGTTGTCCAACGGAGCCACTATCACAAAGAACAAGTGTCAGATAAAACAAGGAACACGTCCTCAGTTACCACACATCATGTTGAATGTTGTAAATGGTTTTAAAAACCAGGACTGAGATCAAAGTATTATGGTGAGCTCTTTAACAGTATATGCACGAGTAAGTGAAGCTGACCCTTTTTTTTGCCTCTGATCCATTTCTGTAACTGTAAAAGGATATTATACACAGCTTGATGTACTTTTACATTATATATCTGTGCCCTCTGCATTCTGTTTCAGTGGTCTGAGTCGGTTTTACTTAAAGGCGGTTCATGATTTCCTGTGGCTACACAGATTTAGATGATTTTCATGTCAATACTATTTCACATCACCATGGTATTCATGCTCTATTTTATGTGATTTAGAAATGGCTTGCAACCAGGCACTGACTGTGATTTGAGTGTGAATGAATGCGATTTTGAAACAGTTACCGGCTGTTACTTCTTTTCCAGCACTATAGTGCATTTCACTACGAAGCCAAGTCAGGTGACAGATACCCTGGTTCAACCTTTGGTTGCCCTCTCCGCTGCATCCTCGGTGGGAGGAAATCAGGGCCAAGAGGCACTGATATCTGGGAGCTGCTCACTAAATGCTTCTGTGTTAGCTGAAATGCACAAGTCACCTATTGTTATCTTGATGAGATTTTTTTACACATGGGTGGAGATGCGTAAGGAAATAAATTAGAAGTTTTTCTACCTTGTTTAACAGTTTATATGGAGAGTGTTGTTTTAGGATAGCCCCCTTACATTAACTTTTATTGTGAGGAAGAATGTATTGAATGCTTAAATCAAATCTGAAATTGAGGACCAAAGATGGAGGTGATCTGATAATGTATTTTAATGCGTTTCAGATTTTACCTTCTCACCAGTGCTATATTAGGTGCATGTTACGCTTTGAGCTGCTAAGGACGTTTTTGACTGTCCACAGTTATTATATGAAAAGAAACCAGCTAATGACAATACCTTTTTCTACTTACTGGACTGCTGGCAAGTAGTGTGTCTTTTTCAGAGTTTAACCTGCTGCTTCCAAAACAGCTAAGTGATTATACAGTGCAACTGTATTGACCGATTGAATAGTTTCAGTCCATACGTCCATATGTTTCACATCTTAATATTAACTCCACAATAATGCAGGACTAGTTAACCATTTGTTTCCTTGACTGTCTCCCTGACATGTGACCTCACTGAGAGTGGCAAAATTCTCATGACCCCAGCAATCGGACAGTACCTCCGATGTCATGTGACACGTGTTTGTCCAAGCATGAAAGGATCTTGACCCGGTAGCTTGGCAGCACCAGCTGGTTAGTGATTTGGGTACATTTTTTAATGAGAAATGTGAATAATACTCAATTAACCCAGTCGAGGAAATCTCCCCTGACTCCCTCTACATATCACATAATGCCATGTGAGTTAAGTGATCAAGCCAGTGATAAAGAAACTTCTGATTTAACTACAGAAGCAACAGTAAAATACAAATTCAAATGTTACACACAGAGAATCCACCAACAGCATCTACTCCCATATGAAAGCATTTCTCCTATTTATCTTACTAGGTTTGAAGGCCACTGTATATGAATGCATCTACTCGTCTATTCATGTGTTAAAGTGTGGATAATGTTGTATGCAATGTCAAAACTTCAGATTTTGTTCTCTTTTAATTTAAAAATAATGTGCAATTGCACAGTTTCTACAAAAAATCCAGAGATGCATTACACTACCTTGTTTTCCTTGGTGTTAATTTTCACACCTGGTTGTGACATTATTTCAGTTGCTGTCATTTCTGGGTCTTGCTCTGTTTCACGTGTGTACTGCTGGTTCCCTCTGCCTTTTCCTTGCTGCTTCTTGGACTTGAGAGATGCTCAGGTTAGAAGCAGTTAGGCGGAAAAGACAAAGCTTTGTAGTGTAGTGTCTGTCACTGGCTTTTTAAAGGTCCCATACTCTTTTCTCAGGCTCTATAATTATAGTAGTAGTAGATTCCAGTTGCTGTTTTTAAAAAATACAGCAACATTTTATTTTAAATAATCAGATCTTCCTGATATGTGGCCATTGCATTGCATTGTTTTGCCTAGCTGCCCCAGTAAGACATAATCTGCTTCCTGGCCTGGCCGTGCATTGCTCAGGCAACATAATCAGAAGTTGGCTCAAAACAACCTGTTCTACCTGGACCTCCAGAGAGGTGAAATCAAAGGCTGTAAAGTGTAAAAAGGTGGACCCATTAACTAAATGAAAGCAGTAGAACAAGCAGATAATATCTGAAGGCTCGTGAGACTTTATGTTTTTGTCCAGTTTGTAATTTGACCTTCCAGCTGTGTTGGTCATCAGTGATAGCCTAGTCTCCCCCAGTCTCCCCACTAACAAGCAGATGGACAAATGACTTCATGACTTTGTTAGATGTCATCAGTTGTTTGCTCTGTGTAGGAGCCATATTGATAGGTTTCCTTTAGAGATGACAATGTGTCTGTAATGTGGCTAATAATGCTTTAATGTGCGACACTTTCCTTTGGAGTCGTGACGACCTCATACACTTCACAGCCACATGGATGTATGTATTTTATTGTTGTAATTGTTTGTGGAGAAAATTGGATGTTGTTCTATAGCCTCCAGAATTTTAGTAAAATTACAAATATACAATAGTAAACTTTCTTTTCATAAGACACTGATATACGCGGGCAACAGTTTGAAGCAAGTACACACCCGAGTGTACATGTGCATTGTATACACCATGTGCAGGAAATCAACAGTTGGGCTTGGACCGTGCTATCACGATTTGTAAGCTGCCACAAGTATAATTTTCCTCCTCACTGTCTCTTATATCAGGTAACACTATGTTAATAACTCCAGTATGGGGTCATGTGCTATGGATGAACTGAGTAGATGTACAATTTTTCAAATCGTTAGGATAACTTAGGTCGGAAGTTTTTTTTTAATGCAGGTAAACAAGTCTTAAAAACACCAACAGCTATGGCGACCTGGCAACATGGCAGTGACAGACTGGCTGACTGATACTGTCAATTCCTGTGCTATGGCAATAGAGACCAAAGCACAGCAGACTAGTCTTTTTTGTGTCTTCTTCTGTTCTGATCGTTAAGTTATTGTAAGTTAACCCTAGCTAGTCAGTTTGTTACTACTTTTGGTCAGGTTGCATTCAGTCAGCAATCTGTTGTTATCCAGAAATGGAGGTGAGATTCTTACAATGACTCTCAATGACAGATGAAAAAATGATTCTTTTTTCATCTGTAAACAATAATGCTAGTTGATGTTAGGTTCCATTTAGATTAGTCTTTCTCATTGGCTACTGTGAAAGTACTGGAATAATCTTAAAAATTAGCATCCAGCTTCCAGCTCCTAATGATCAAACATGTTGACTATTTTTTGCCAGACTGCGTTGAGTGTCAAAATCCGTAGACTTCTGAAATTACCAGATAATCTGAGTGAAACATTGAAACAGATCAAAGTCCCAAACCAGATTTCTTGTCCAGTTGATGGGAAGGTTTAATCTTTAATACGTTCTAAAACTACGCATGTCTAAAACCGGCGTAGTCTGAGCTTGGTTCACAGGAAGAGTCGAAATCCATGAGAAATAACAGCTGCAGGTGGATTTGGAATCAACATCTGCTACATTTCAATGGAGCATTGAGGGACCTCTTTATTAATATTTGGGTGAAAAGGAAGAATAGTCACACTCGCAGCCAAAAACAAGAGCTTTCTGCAAAATTCAATAACACAAAATGCGTAGACTGAAAACCCTAATGAGACAAAGGAATGCATCTCTTTCTGTAAAAGGGCATTATACTTAAAGCTTAAAAAAGAGAGAACTTTTTCCCAGCAAGTAACACCTGTGTTGGCTCCTTTCTGGAGGGAATCTTTTCTTCACTATAAAACCTAGTTCGTGGCCGGGATATTCTTATGGCCATGAAATTGAAAAAGAGATGTTTGTAGCTACAGGTCTCAGCTGAATTACTATGTTTATTTTTACACAACATAGGTTAAAACTGTCTTTCGTACCTTATTCCACTGTTTACATTGTGTTACGTTTTGCATGCCTTATGTCTTAAATGTGATGGTGGTGCTCTTACTTTTTTAATTCTGCATGGCAACTTTAGATTTGCATCTGCAAATCTAATGGTCTGTGCTGTAAATGAAATAGGCTTTTACAGTGTTCTCTCTCATCAGTTAAGGTACCTATGATTATTGATGAAGCTAGCCTCCGTTAGCCTGTGTCGGACAGCCGGGTCCATTAGACCCCAGCAATCATTTCCGTCCAGACATTGGCAGTGGGTGTGTTTTGCATGTCTGCGTCCATGTCCAGCAGGGGGCAATCAACTCCCACACAATGACACATTGAGGGCACTTGGGCTGACAGCTTAGAGTAAATTAAAACATAAGTGTCTGTGCTTGTGTGATCCGCATGACCGTAAATAACACAATAACAATGACAGTAGTTGTTTGCAGCTACATGTCAGTCCAATCGCTTTTTTGATTTTGCTGCCCTGTCCTACCCCTTTGACCACTGTTTTTTTTTTTTTTTGGAGGGAAACCATACATCAGTATAATTGATGATGCACACACTTCCCTTAACTGTTGGCACAAAGCAATGAAATCGTTGTGGTTTCAGTTGGTTGGTAGTAGCATGCTGCCAGAGGAGGAGGGGACTGATGTTCCTCTCATCATGCATGTATGAAATAAGGGAACTGCAGGCACTAGCAGCTGCTGTCAGTCCCCTCTTCACTCATCCTCCCTCACCGCCACCCAAGCTTTTTTTCTCTCGTGCCCAGACAGCGGTTGATGACGCAGCAGTCAGGGCCGAGGCCCATCTCTCCCGCAGCCCCTCTCGCTCTCCCTCCCTTCCTCGCTCGCTCATACTTCTCACTCTCTACAAATGAACGCTGAGAGTATTTATAGTCCAGTGTGTCACCCGGCAGCCTGTGGACGGGGGATTACCTTCGCCACGGTGAACAAGCCAGGGCTCATTCAGAAACAGCCGCTTGTGCTGTGACTCGCGGCCACACAGGCTGGGTTTGCTACGTTTGTTGCCGAGGTATTGTTTTTGTGGATGTGTGTGGAAGTTTGTGCATGGCTGTTTAGTTCCTAACAGATTTGGCTGTTTATGATAACCAACAAGGTTGGAATTGGAGCTTGCATGCTTTAGTTTTTTTTTCTTTCTGTTTTTTATCTTGAGTGCAAACCTTGTCAAAATGTTGCTTGGGTTACAGTTAAAGAAAACTGCTTGCTTGATGCTGGAATACAACTGTTATTGTTGCAGACCCTTCACTCGTCTCTACTTTCAGCTGTTGCACATTTCAGATGTGAAGTGGTATGTGTGGTTGGGCTGCTGAACTGGCATATTATGATATGTATAGTAAATTATCATGGTGCAGGTGGGTCTCTCAACACTGAATTTTAGCTTGACTTAATATTAAACTGTGGTTGTGGTGCACAGCTCCTCTCAGACTGTGAGATACTGTGGTGTCTTCTCTCTCTGACATTCTGTGCATGATGTACTGTATGAGTATCTGTGGATGATGCTTTTTGTCTGGTTAGTCATGGTAACTTTGACTTCTGCTATGTACCAGTTCAGTCATCTCTAATTTGTGGTTGACTGAGTCAAGGTTAAATCTTTCTAAACGTAATTCCTTTCTAATCTTACAAATGTCATTCCTCTATGGTATTGATTAGTTATGACATTTTCTAGTTTTGACTTAGTGTGGGGCCACATTGAGGGATGGTCACTGTGCCTGTACAGTTGATAGCTCTCCAAAGTTATATGAAATACCATCTGTTGTGATGTTTTAACTACAGAGGGAGTTCTGTGGTTTCAGTTAGTCTCCTTGACAACAGGTGCAGAAAGGGTAATTGATTTCGCTATATTTGGGATATCTGAAAGCGCTGACTCTAGTTTTGAGCATTATCTGTACAACCCCAACAGCATTTTGTAACTTTCCCTTCAAACCTGGGCACAAAGCAATTACCTTGTTGATGATAATACAGCTGTCTAGTGCATGGCTTTTTCAGTGTATTAATTCAGGTTTTCATATAGTGGCTTTGAAACTAAGAAAAGCAAGTGGTGGAGTTAGAGTCTAGAACGTGTACATTTGCCCCTGAGGTAAACTGTTGATTTTGTGATGACATTGTTTGAGTTTGCTTTTAAAATACTGAGAGATGAAATGCAGACGCAGACTGATAAATCAAGACAGTCGCGCTGTGGAAGAAAACACTTGACACTTTTTTGACAGTTTGAAATTCAGATGAAGAATTTTTGCAGGCAATAATTTTCTCACATTTTTTTTTCCATTGTAGGCATAATTTCTTTCCATACATTCACTTTGCCACATTCACATTCAAGCCACAAATCACAATAAGCTTCTCAAGCACAGCTCAAATGCATGGCAAAATTCCTACAATGCAAGTCTTGGCTCATTATCTTTTTTCCCCCTGCAGATACTTGGAGAAATATGAGAAAGTCCACCATTTCGGAGAGGATGATGAAGAAGCGCAGCCAGGGAATCCCAAAGCCTCTCTTCCAATCGGTGCAATTCCCAACTCTTACAACTACCAGCAACATGTTGTATCAGGTAGGCAAAAGGAAGCCCTCGCTCAGTTGTGTTCAGAGCTGTGCCAGGTGCACTCTGACCGGTCAGCCCACATGTATACGCATAGAAATATCCATTGCTCAGGAGTAGCTGTTTATTCAGAGGACTCTGAAGTTAGTTGGTTTTATTTCAAAGAAAGTGATGAGGAAGGAATGCAGACGGTCATTGTTAGTTCCCTGCAAACTGTCTTGGCAACAGATAAAGTGCAGTCATTTGTTTGTAGTGGCTTGCCAACAGGCTAATATGATAGGGTTTTGTTCATTTACTGTACAGATCTGTCTTTGTGTCACAAATCATTTAACTGGAGCAAAAACCAGCCACAGCTGACAGAACTGCTGAAGGCAAATTTATTCATATCACAATCTTTTGAAGACACAATCTGAGTTTGTGATCTCAATAGCGACAATCTTTTTTTTACCAATTTTGAAACATACTGTGGAGAATATCCAGACTCAAAGCAGCCTCTGGGCTATTTGCACTACTGGGGAAAAACAATTTTGCATGAAAGACACTGGCAGACAATACTGTGCATCTATATTATACATCAGTGGCTTAAATCCCACATTGTCCAAAGCAGCTTTTCCATTGTGAGCTGTATTTAAGCTTTTCCCCCCAATCATTCGAATGCTGGTAGTGATCTGTTAGTGATTGCAGACTTTGCTTTGACAACTGCTGCACTACTGTCACCATGTTATCCCCTATGCAGCTCACTTGAGTGTTTCTGAAATATATCCAGCAGACCCCGAGGCTGCAACATGCCTAGTTTGAGTAACAAAGAAACAAAACTCACCTACCAGAACCTCAACAACTCAATAATTAACATGTTTTGTTGGCGATCCAACCCATTTACAGTCCCTGCCAGAAAGTAGTCTGGCACATTGTTTCTTTTAAACTCTGGGGATATATTGTGTTAATCAGTGAGCTTTACAGGTGATTGTTGGTGGGTTTTATTACCTTTGGATAGAGCTAAGTGAACAGGCACTCAGCTCCAGCTACATAGTTACTCCACAAGCATAAGAGTGATATCAGTTCCCTCTGAGCAAGAAAACTAATAAGGTTTGTTTCCCCCGCATTAATGTCAGACTGCTCCTTTAGCCAGACTTTTGAAAGGCAGTGTGTCCTGAGGTTGAAAACATGATCTACAGGTCGTCTCAAAATCGAGCAACTTGTAAACTCGTGCAAGAGAGATTTTAGTGAGAGATTTTATTCTTGATATTTTTTTTGTAACGATGTTCGACTTGTTTTTGTAAAAGTCCTTGGAAATTATTTTTTTCATTCCATTCTGATTATTTCTGGATCACGTACAGGTGACGCTCTGAACATCCCAGCTAGAGACCAGATAGATAAAAACTGTGTGCTGTTACTCTCCTTAGCCTGGCTGAGGGCCCCTTGCCACAGCTCAGCTCTCTGCTGTTTGTCCAATCAATGACCCGCCTCATTGTGTATTAACATTTTATTACACAGTCACCAATGTAGTTTGGTTCTCCCCGTGATCAGCACTGTTTTGTGTTTTTCATGGTGAATGCAAGAATTGTCTGTGCCTTCGTATTTGTGAGTTGCCCACAAATACCTAAAGCATTGATGAGTAATTTTTTTTAACCCAAGCGTACTGTTGCTTTTATGATAAGGGCATCCACATCATATGTCAAGCTAAATGTTTTTGTGCAGCGGGCCAAGGGCAGCCTCTTGGCTGGGTTGTGCGACAACGCTCGTACATGGCGATTGCGAGCTGTCCATTAGCCACACTGTGTTGTAGAGTTGAGCACCGAGCTTCTCCTGAGGCAATTGACTGTCCTGACAGCAGTTATTGATGAAAGGGAAAAGAAGCAGCTGTTTTTTTTCTCCTGCACCTGAGTTTAGATTAGAGCGCTTTTAGTCGCAGGCTTGTTTCTCTGGCGCTCAGCCCACTGCCTGCTGTGCCGATTGACTCCACAACATGTCCATTGTGGGAAGCGACGCACAACAAACAGTGATCAGTATCATCTGTGCCTTGTACATTTTTTTTTCTCATCCACCACTCAGATGAGTCTGACAAAGAAGAAACCAATATTTTTGCAGTTGATTTTGCAGTTTTCAATTGATGATGTGGACCTGAATTTTTGCTGACAGACATTTAAACTTTTGAATCTTCCAGGAACATGAATAAGTGGATTACATATATGAAGTATGCAGCACAGCCTGACAGTCATTCAAATACTTGTTCATGTGTGTCGAGACATAAATTGGAGAAAAGAAAATTAATTTTGTTCCTGTGTCTGTCAGGTGACCAGATGTTAATATTAACACATTAATAACTTTATAATATTAGTAACTGATCACTAAATGGTGGCAGTGAGATTTACAGCTTTTGTTCACTGTCTGCAGTATTGATGGTTGCATTAACCTAATTGTTACACATTGCTTGACCAGTATTTCAAGCTTGATAGTTTGAATACATTATTTCTTATAACAATATCAGCTAATAGTTTTTTAAACCTAAACTCAATACATATGATATAGTGTATATCATTATGATTTGTTCAGTTATTTGTATTGTGACCATTACGCGATCACTTATTGGTTATACACTGATTTATCTGCAGTCATTATACTGTTGTATATATCTGGCCAATGTATTGGTCATAAAGCCCTGTCTGTCATGCGGGGTGTGTGTGTGTTGCACAGCTGTCCTCTGCAGTGTCCTATTGCTGCAGGTGTTGGAGGATGGGTGCCGAATTTTTTTCAGCATGGAAATCAAATCAAAGTAGGGCTCTTCTCCTCTTTATGATTTGATTCCAGGGGCAGCCGCATACAGAAAGTCCTACTCCATATTAAAACCTAAATATATGGAATAGTGACATCAATGTGCACAATGACGGAAAATGAAATCATTGCACAATGAGGAAGAAACTGTATCATCTGGCGCTAAAAGCTGCTGAATTATAAAATTCATGTCATGATTCTTTCCACCAAGATCTGCTCTATAGTATTTAGGATTAGATGTATTTCAGTTATTAAAAGCCGATCATGGTGGTTGACTGAGTCAGACACAATTAAAAGTTAAAGAACATTCATGTTCTGCAGTCAGATGAGGCAGAACTCATCAAACTAATTTCAACCAAAGACAGCTTTCATCCACCAGCTCAATGGGCCATTTAGTTTTCTTAAGCTCATTTAAAGGTAAAATAAATCTGCATTCAAATGGCTGGTGGTCTCTGAGGGCAATATTGGGGTAACTGGGCTTTACTTTTTTTAGTGGCTCTGTTCCACGGAAGATATTTAAAACCCAAACTCTCCTCCAATGTCTGTTTCCTTTTTTCTGTCTAGTTTGTCTTCTGCCTTCTGTGGTAGGCAGACAGCGTTGCTTTTATTAGCCTAAAATTAAAAAGTACTTTTCAGACGTTTGTTACAGGCCTGTTCTACAATCATGTTTGTGTAGCTGTTATATTTATATATATATATATGTTTTACTGTATTGTAGAATATGTATAGTAACTCTGTTTTTTTATTGTTGTTTTTTTATTTCCAGACTATCTCCGCCAAAGCTATGGACTGTCTACGGATTTCGTTCCACCATGCGATTATAATAAACTGGTGCTGTCTCTCCTTTCGGGCCTACCCAACGAAGTGGACTTTGCTGTTAATGTTTGCACTCTGCTTTCCAACGAGAGCAAGCACGCGATGCAGCTGGACAAAGACCCCAAGCTGGTCACGTTGCTGCTGGCCCACGCTGGCGTTTTTGACGACTGTACGTTCCTGTGCTCTGGAGTTCAAATGATGAACAGTTTGACAGAGTTTCACTAGTAATATCTTCACCCAATGTAAAAACGTATATAGACATAGTATAGATAACTAGGAAGCTGTGTAAATTTATTTAATAATGAATATGAGCAAAACGGCAAGATTCAGCTTGAACATCATAATATGATATAATGCCGCATGATATAAGTGACACTGATTCTATATTTCTATGAAAAAAAATGGTTTAAATTTAATTCTAGTAATAAAGGAGGAGAAAATGTATTGCTACCTTATTATACACATTACATTACATACATTATTGTTGCTACATGTCTGTTTTCTGTACTGAGTATCTTTTATATACATGATTTGTCAACAGGGAACTGAAACAAGATAGCTACCATAGCTGAACTCTAACGCTCTTGTTTAATTCTTCTGTACCTGTGTAGCACTAGGCAGCTTTTCCGCAGTATTCGGGACAGACTGGAAGGAGAAAACGTCCCGGGACTTTGTTAGGGTAAAGTTAAATGTTTTTTATTTATTTGGGTGACTGTGACTACTACTATTATGTGTCCTGTAAGTTGTTTCGGCTTAACATGTCAGTTTTAGCCATCACAATCAGAAATGAAATACCGCTTACATAACTTTTTTACAGTGTAGAGAGTGGTAGGAAAATTAGATGGTCACTCTTTACAGAGGAAGCTCAGTGAGAGGTTTTCTCTAAGGCCTCTTTAAAATGAAAGAAGATCAATTTGGCTTTGATTTCAGTGCATTTAAGATGCATGCAGAAAGTCTAGTCATGACTCAATGATACTGTGATGTAAATATTTATTGGATTCAATTTTGATCCTCAGTCAGGACTCTGCAGTGCAAGAGGCTTTACTGTGGTCTGTCAGAAAAGAGTCTGGCACTATGATTGTCTTGATTAAAGGAAAATGTTTTTAAATTTCCAAAATACATTCAACTCTGCTTTGACAGTAAATCCGGTTTCAATTTATGACTATGCACTTACATTTATGCTAACTGTGTGCTTTCTTTTGCAGTTCTGGAAAGAGGTGGTGGAGGACTCTGAAGTTAGGGAGCTGATCTGGGACAAGAGCAGCCCAGCACAAGGTAAACACATTTTGTGCTAAAGGAGAGAGCAGTATTAAGGTACAACCGCTGTATGTTCCAATGGCATTTTTGTTGATAGTGCAGTGTGCAGATTTGTTTTACTGTGATTTCTTTATCACTTTTTCTGCATTAGGTTTCAGATACTGTGTAAAAATCCCTCCCTATTAAAAATAATTTTCCCAACCTCATCTGTCACAGAGTTGTAAGTGGCTTCTTTTCTCCTCTCTGCAGATGGTACGTCATGTGCGGAGCGTTGGCAGAGCCTCTTCCACCCACCACGGAACCAGGGCATCAGTGACATGGAGGCCCAGCGGGTGTTGCAGATTGCCGTTATCCTGCGAAACCTCTCCTTCGAGGAGGTCAACGTCAAGCTGCTGGCGGCCAACCGAACGTGCCTGCGTTTCCTTCTGCTCTGTGCCCACTGTAACCTCATCTCACTCCGACAGCTCGGACTGGACACGTTGGGCAACGTGGCTGCCGAGGTGAGTGCGAGTTTAGACGTGCAAGTGATGTCAATGATTTGGGTCAACTCACTAATGTAGTAAAAGTGAACTGCCTGAGGAAGATTTGTATCCAAATGTAGGTTACTATGACAGCTGTAAACTGTTTTGTCTTTAGCCAAACTCATTTCCTCCAAAACAGGCTGAGTGACAGCTTTAAGAATAGTCAGTTCAATTTATAGATTTCAGCTGTTTATTGTGTTGTTGATGGCAGTGATTTGGACAAATTAAATTCATTAAAAGCAAAGCCCCTCCCACTATGGGGCAAAAACACTGGATAGCATCAGTAATCAAGCACACTAGGCCTGTCAAGTTTTGGGTTTCGCCAGGTGGTGACGCAGTGTGGCTCTGACTGGAGTGAAAAGAACACTTTAAGAGCTTGTGTGTATAGCTGTTGCAGTTGTAATTAGGTAATCAGTTGTGGTGCTACAGACCTGTAGCCATTGTCACTTTTATCCAATCACTGAATGATTTAGTGGTAGTTTAATGGGGCACAGTTAGGCTATGCACCTACAGCGGTCTATGGCTGTCAGATGGTTTGTTGTGTCACTGATTTTGAGGCTATTATTCTGTTGTCATTGTTTTATTGCAGTTACAGACATGCACTGAGCTCAGACCCAACCCTTCCCCCTCAACAGCCAAAAAGATAAAAGCCTTTCATTTAGCCATGAGAAATAGTGGTGAAATACTGGCTGATGGTTGCACTTCAGTTTCACATTTATTAGTATGAGCTACATGTAAATGAGTCAAGATCTATTTTTAGAAACTGAATGCATAGTGTCTGTGATACAATCAGCTCATGCTTTGAAGTGATTAATTAGAGGGTTGGGCACTTTCTACAGATGTGATGCTGCAAGCCCAGCGTCGTGTTACTGTAAATAATGGCTCTCTCTCGGTTGCTCATGTCTTGTGACCACAATGAATGTGCTGTGATGAAGTTGCTGTATGTTGGCCTTGAACCTGCTGTTTTAATGCAGTTACAAGCATGTGTAGTTTTTGTTTGCTTTTTTCACTGTATCCCTCTCTTCTGTCCTATAATCTCAGTCCTGAGGAGGACAGAGTGTACTCTCTGTGAAATATTTAAAATGAATGTTGCAGCTGTTGCCAGCTGACTGAATAAACCTCGTCTGACATCTTGCAGCTGCAGCTGGATCCCGTAGACTTTCGGACGACTCATCTGATTTTTCACACCATCACCAAATGCTTGATGTCCAGAGACAGGTTCCTCAAAATGAGAGGTGAGTGCTCAGTCACTGTGGTTAACCTGTTTGTCGCAGTCAGGTGTAAGTTGGTCAACCCTGTATCAATGGGAGGAAAATTCTGTGAGCGTGCATTTTTGTTAATGCCTGTACTGTATATGGCATTTGAGGTATCTAAAGGTAAATATGTATTTTTTGTGTTTCCTTAGCCATGGAAATCTTGGGCAACCTCAGCAAGGTGGAGGACAACGGGGTTTTAATCTGTGAGTATGTGGACCAGGACTCGTACAAGGAGGTAATGATGCTTCTCACCCTGCCGGACCTCATGCTCCTAATGGCCACCTTGGAAGTGCTGTACCTTCTGGCCCAGCTCGGAGAGGTTCCCTGCAGCAAGATCGCCACTGTTGACCACAGCATAGGTATTTTTCTTCTTTCTTTTAATTTAGCCGTAACAGGATTATATGACATAACTTAACATCTCTATTTTCCTTTTGTCGTTTGATTGACTTTCCAGCTAAATGCCTGAAAATGTTTTAACCAGGCTCTGCCATTCTGATTGTTGTTTTCTTCATCCTCTTTCTCTGATCAGACCTGTTAGTGCGATTAGTATCAGTAGACCTTCATACGTTTGGACCTGATGCCCTAACAGCGGTGCGGTTGATCGAGCACCAGGCCAGTGCTGACCAGGCAGCCGAGGTCCGACCACAGCTGGTAGAGCAAGTACCTGCTGCCGTGCAGGGAGCGCCAGCACCTGGTGAGTTTCTATACATCTCCTGCATCTGCCAACACTTTGTCGTTGGGTAAAACCTTTAGATCAGATGAAATGCAAAAGAGTGTTGCCTAGTTATTTAACCATCAGTCGTCAATTGCGAGAATTTTTTAAATCTGCTTTGACCCATGGAAATCAGTGGTATGGGATTTTTTTAAAAACAATTAAAGAGTTTGCATGTTGGGTTAGATTCTAATTTTTTCTTCAGATCTATTTATGTAAAACGATTAGGGCTAAATAAGAAAAACAACTTCTTTGTTTATTCTGACTGTGTCCACAAAGCTCAGGGACCAGGAGAGAAGGGGTGTGTCTATGCAAATCATATGCAAATGGTGCAACAGGAATACGAGAAATAAATTCACAAGGTGTACATTATGAAAGTAACACAGGGTGTTCAGAAGCATAATAACACAGAAATCCTCACTGCCATCAGCTGTCATCCTGAAATGAAAATACTGCACAGCAACATCAACATAATGAATTTAACAGGAAACCAAATAAGAGTTCTCAATCGCTGCCACTCAGTCAGTGTATTCAGATCAATCCAATATACAATACAATAAATGGCCAAACAAGGAAAAGCAGCTTTCCACATTTCTTATAGTACTGAATGTTTGTGAATTAACAGGTGACTCGTGGTGGGACTTAAACCTGCCTAACCTTGGAAGTGTCATTCCAGTGCTCAGAGTGAATAATACAAAGTTATCAGTGTGCTGACATCTAGTGGACAGCTGCTGGTGCACTGCAAACATTTATTTACTAAATCAGTAGCCTGTTTTTAAGTCATTTGTATAGAAATATTATTTTTTATTTAACTTGTTTGTTTCCCTTTGTCTGCTCAGTAACAAGGGTCCCAGTTCAATCCACTCAACCACCACCTGGTATTGTTGAACTAGATGGGGAGAAATTTACACTGCAGTGGTAAGATTAATCAGTTGACATCTCTAGTTATGATTTAACACAAGAAAAATACAGTTTAGATTTATCCTGGATAACAATCCTTGGTTTATATTTCCCTGTTAGGCTAAATGCACACTTTGAAACAAACTCCGAGGGCTCTGTGTCGCGATCAGAAATGTATTCTGAGTACCTGGCCACGTGCAGTAAAATGGGACGCAGCAACATTTTGAACTCCACTGGCTTCCTCAAATGTCTGCGGTGAGAACTCTTGCTTGTTCTTGGTTTATCCTCATTACCTTTTGTTCAAATGATTATGTGCATATGGTGTAAGAGGAAGAAGTAGCCTGAATAGGCTGAGTCTGAGGCTCCACCGCATCATGGATATCATCAGAGGTCATTAGACAGAGATGTTTATTGTGAATACACCTTGTAAAATCAAGTGCCCTCTGCATTGTATTAAGGAGGTTTCTCCTCGATACTGAAATTCATTGAGTGTAAAGCTGACATTTGTCAACAAATGTGAGCTAAAATGTTGGAACAGAAACAGTCAGTGTGCAAATTTAAACTCACTAGCTGTGTTAACCACCCACGCCACCACAGGACTGTGTTCCCCAATCACACTATGCGGCGGCAGGAGGAGTCCAAGGCCAATGGCCAGGTTCTGATCTTTCTGGTAGGGCTGAGGCGAAGATCAATCCCCCTGCCTATCCAGCTGTACTACCAGCAGTCTCAGCAGCAAAATTCAGCAGCAGCTCCTCCCCCTCCAGCAGTCCGACGTGAAACACCTGGAGACCCTCAGGGCCCAACGCCAGGTAAATCAAGTTTGTGTTCTTTTACTTACTTACTTTACTACTTAGACTTGTGGTTTACAAATATCTGTTGATACATACTGTACTATCCTTTAGATTACCACAATAAATAGCCTGATACAGGAAATAACTTTAGTTTCAAATGCCACCTTTCGTTATTTTAATACTCGTGACTCTTGCCTCATGTAACATATCTCCTTTGCCTTTATCGAATATCACATCATTCTAGTGGTGACACTGTTTTAAAAAAGACTATAATTTTACTAGTTTATCAGACTTGAACCATTTTCTCTCTTTTTGTAACCAGGCTTGCCTCCTGGACATCCCAGTCTTGGACCCCAGTTTGTCCGGGCCTCAGGTCCAATCCTCAGCACCAGTGGTGCAGCCCCATCCATCGCCTTGACTGCACAGAATTCGCCCCATGCAAGCCACCCGACTGTTTCTCGCACCCCAGTCACCCCACAGGTGCCTCCACAGTTAGCACCAAATCCGCTGGCAGCTGGGCAGCAGCAGGTTCGACCTGGTCCAGTGGTCCAGATTCCGTCAACGGCACCAGCCACCCAAAACCACAGCCCTCAGAACCCACCTGTGGTTCAGCAACACTCCCCCATTCTCCCCACAGGGACACCAGTCACGCTATTTCAGCAGGTACCACAGGGCCATATCTTAACCGCCAGGGTACAAGGTGTGTGCCCTCCAATCACACAGCATCCCCCCCTGCCTCAAACACCCCCCTTGTCTGGGCCTCAGGGTGGAGCTCCCCAGGTAGAGCCTAATGTTGCTTCAACATCTGCACCCCCCTCCTCCATCCAGGTGGGGGGTGGTCAGTCGTTAAGCGTAACAGGTGTGCCCAATTCTCAGGGGCCACGTGTCACATTTCAGAATATCGCTCCAAAACCAGCGCCAAACCAGTCAAGTGGACCAGCATCCACGATAGCCACTCCCAACCAGCAGCCTCAGCAGCAGACGCAGAGTGTAGTAATAGTTAGCCCCAACCCCCAGCAGAGCCCAGCCTACACCCCTGCCATCCACCAGATTGTTCTTGCCAATCCCTCGGCCATTCCCGGTGCCCAGACTATCCAGATAGCAGGGCAGCCTGGAGCTGCTTCCAGCCCCTGCTCTTCTCCTGCCTCTCACTCCACTACCCAGGTCCAGTCCAGTCAAACTGTTAGTCATGCACTGTCCATGAAACGACATCAACAACAGCAGCAGCAACATCAACAGCAACATCAACAACAACCACCACTCCAAATAATTTCCCAAACTCCTCCCTCACAACCTACCTCCACTGAGTCCAGCTTGATCAAACAGCTGCTGCTTCCAAAGCGAGGACCTTCTACGCCGGGAGGAAAGCTCATTCTACCTGCTCCACAGGTGCCCCTTCCCAATAGCACGATAGCCACCAGTCCACAGGTCATCTACCAGACAGGCTATAGCACACAGAATCCCTCTCCTCAGCCTCAGCAGCTTAATGTCCAGCTAGTTCCTGGCCAGCTTCCTGCTGCTGGAGCTCCAGCCCTACAGACTGTTCAGCTCTTGCCAGGCCAGCTCATTTCCACAAGTAGCCCAGGAGCAGCTACCATCATCCAGGGCCCTACAGCAGCTGGACAAGTCACCTTTACTGTGGTCCCCAACACTGGCTTTACCACCTCTGCTGCTGCTGTTGCTGCTGTCAGCCAAGGTGCTGTGGCTTCAGTTGTTCCCCCTCCTCCATTCTCTACTGGAACGGTGCCCCACTACACCCCAGCAGCGCCGGCGCCACCGCCACCACCACCACCACTGCCAGCTCCCCTCAGAGCGGACAAGATCATATGTCAAAAGGAAGAGGAGGCCAAGGATGCCACAGGGCTGCACATCCATGAGAGGAAGATAGAGGTGATGGAGAACTCCTCTTTGGCAGAAGGAGACTCCTCCAATGGCAAAACCAGTAATGGCGATGTTGTGGCAGGTGCAAAGCTGCTTAATGGTCGGAAGTGCATGGAGTCTAATCTACCTCCATACCACTCAGGGAACAGCCAGGGGGCACTCAATGGCCCGGGTCTGGAGAGTCACCCTGCTAACGGGAAGCAGCCGCTCTCCCCCGGCCTGAACAACCCTCTGGAGGGCAACCCCGACCCTAAAAAGACACTAGTCAATGGAGTGTGTGACTTTGATCGGGGCGACAGTGGTGGCAACTTAAACAAAAACATTCCAAATCACATTGCTTCCAAACAGTACTTGGGGAACGGGGAGGTGGAGACCTCTGAGAAGAGTAACAGCTCTGACCCCCCTCTCCCCAGTCCTCCACCCTCCCAGCAGGACACTGCCAAAGCCCAGCAGGCTGAGCGCCTAGCCAACGGACCCCAGGCAGTAGGCAGTAGGCTTCCCTCGGAATTAACCAACGGACCTTTGGGGCTCGGTCACGCTGTGCTTAGACAGCAACTGCTCCCCAACTCTCTCCCCCCCTCTGTTACCTCCCAGAGTCTTGCTGCTTCGCCTGCAAACGGAGTGGCCTCTGAGACCCGAGGGCTCAAGAGGCCAGCTGAGAACGAGGACCGCAGTGCAGCAGCAGCATCCTCGGGGATCCCCAATAAAGTGGGAGTCCGGATCATCACCATTAGTGACCCCAACAATGCGGGCAGCAGTGCCACCATGGTGGCAGTGCCAGCAGGAACAGACCCAAGCACAGTAGCCAAAGTAGCAATAGAGAACGCCACTCAGCAGAGGAACTGCTCAGCCACAGAGGCAGCTGGCTCAACGGTGAGTCACTGTAGGATAGTGTGATTTGTCTGGTCTGTCACTAAATATATATCACATGTCTGTCACAGCATTACGAAGTCCAGTATGTTATTTATGAATATTCTAAATTAATACTTTTCTGGTTATCCTTGTAAACACATCTTTACATCCGGTAAACATCATAACACATAAGTGCCCCTGACATTCTGGTCCACATGTTTTGTATCACATATACTTAGCATTTTTTATACCTTCTTCTTTTTAAACCTGTATTTTGAGAAGGTAAATTATATTTGAGTTTTTTGTTATTTTAGACTTTGAACACGTTATTCAAAATTTAGCATTGATCAAATATGTTTCTGTTGAAACAGTAATTTATTGTCATGTTCTGTGGTGTTAGCTGAGCTAAAAACATCATCGCACCTTCAGTTTCATATGTAGTAAAGTTTATGATGTGTAAATTCTTGGGAATTGTCCTCCTGAGAGAGCAGACACACCTGTTGGCTGTTTCACTTCAGTGCCTTCCCTCTGTAAAAATGTGTGGCTGACATAGAGCAGAACACTCTACACCTGCTGCAGATACATTCACATTTCTGTCATTCATCATCTCTGACACTAAGATGAGCTTCATGAACATCAGCTGAAACTTTGCACTGAAAAAAATATCACCTACATAAAGCCAATGCAAGAATAACAGTTAATTTCATCGAAACATTTGACAGGCCTTTATGTTTTTAAAGCTTCTACTATGGTGGCAGTTACTAGTCAGTCATATGATACACCATTTTAATAATATTAAATATGAATATGGATCTTTCTAATACACAGACTTCTGTATTCAATACACTGATATAACATAGCTTCTGTGTGAGGGAGAGAAGTGACATTGTTGTTGTTATGCTGGGGGTAGAGCTTTGGGTTTTTTTTTGTACTGCTAAAAAAAGTCAGCTGTTGATCATAAGGCATATAATTTCCCTGTTTAATATTGTGATTGTTGAACTAGGTGCAGGTACATTTCAGAGTCAGTCCTGCGTTTGTGATAAAGCAGTGCATTCAAAAACCAATGAGAACGTTTGAAAACATTTGAAAAATTCTGTGAACACATATGCTTATGTATGGGTGTGATGAGTTTGGAGGTTAAGAAGGTGAGACCAGTTAAGACCATGTGGCTCTCACTGATACCCACCTCCTATAGTAAAGCTACTGAGAGAACAACTTCTGTCACTAGACAGGCAGGGGTTACATCTCAGCCAACAAGACCTTTGTCATTTTATCCCATCTTTATTACTTATTAAATTGATAACTGCTTTGGTGGATAAAAACTTGTTGTTTTTTTCCTCTAACAATTTGTCTTTCTCATTCCCATGCAGCCGGCCATAACCCCATCCCCGCCCCCTGTATCTCAACCTGCATCAGTAGGGAACCACAACCCTCACCTCCCAGCACAGCCAACCTCTGCAGCACCACCAGAGCAAAGCAGGAAAGCAGGGCAAAACTTTAAGTGTCTGTGGCAATCATGTAAACGGTATGTTTCGGTGCTTTACAGACAGCTGCCTCTCGTTCTTTATTTAACCTTATTTGAACCACTCTTGAGATCCTGCTGCTGTTCTTTTTTCCCCCAGGTGGTTTGAAATGCCGTCACAGGTGTTTTACCATGCAGCGACGCAACATGGTGGAAAGGATGTGTACAGAGGCCAGTGTTTATGGGAAGGGTGTGAACCTTTCCCTCGGCAGAGACTGTCCTTCATCACGCATTTACAGGTAAGACGCCCACACTAAGAGATTGGCCTTAAAGGGAGTCTGTTTTTGTTATCACACTTGAGTTATTGAACCCATATTGCCGTAGCAGTGTGAAAGAATATTACTGACAAGATAAATATGAAAAAAGTCATCTTCTGTTTCTCAGGATAAGCACTGTTCTCGAGAGGCTTTGCTGGCTGGACTCAAATTAGAGGAGCAACAGGCACAAAGTCCCAATCAGACTTCTTCCCAGTACGTACACCCTTCTAATAATATTTGTAAATTCATTTTAAATTTTAAAATAAAAAATTTAAATCTGATTTGTGATTGATGCTTGAAACTATAATGCATACCAGCTTCTAAATCTAAATGAGAATCACCAATAAAATGTAAGTGTTTTAATTTTATGAATGTTTCTCTCATTAGTTCATGCAGCTTTGTAATTTTTGGGAAAAATTAAACATTAGTTTGGTAGTTGACAAATGACAATGTGTGTGGGTGATGTGTTATAAAGGACTCCACCAGTGGCAGGCAGTTCTCCAGCACCACGAGCACCAAAAGCAATCGTCAATCATCCGAGTGCAGCTCTCATGGCCCTACGCAGAGGCTCTCGAAACCTGGTCTTCAGGGACTTCACTGTAAGTCGAACAGGGCTGACTGCGACCATGTTTACACTTGAATTGCCTCAAACCTCAAACCTCTTAGCTGAGGTGGACACAGGCAACTTGAAAACTGGGTGTATCTGTGAGGAATTTGGTCCTTTTTAATAAGGTTTGAATGTACTGTGTAATCCACTCTCATTCTGTAAAACTGGAATTCATGAATATATTTGTTTCCTCTCCTAGGATGAAAAGGAGGGACCAGTGACGAAACATATACGACTAACTGCTGCCTTAACGTTAAAGAACATCGCCAAGCACTCTGACTGTGGTCGCATGTAAGTGTCCTACTATTTGCGGGTGATTTGTTGTGATCCGAAACTTAACTTTTGAAAGATGACAGATGTAATTAAGCATTGATCCATGGGTTTTTGGAATAAAAATGTATTTTTGTTCTTGAACTTAAGGTTTGTACTTTTCCATCTCCACTTGTCTCTCAGGTTGGTAAAGAGGCATGAGACGCACCTCTCAGTGCTCGCACTAAGTAACATGGAGGTTTCCACCACGCTCGCCAAATGCCTTTATGAACTGACACGCTCGCTCCAGGCTTAACGCCAAAAGGACAACCTCTACAACCCTGTTACCCACTTCCCTGATCCTTCTCCTGAGATGAGAGGAAAAAGCCACCGTTGAACCGTAGCGGGTCCACGGGGGGAGCAGAGGGCAGGAACCACAACAAAGACCCTCCTTCTGCTGCACCTGCCACCCCTCTCCCCCAACCCTTTCACCTCCTTTCTTGCCAACCTGTGTTCCAAACACCCCCTACATCTACACACACACACGGACACACATGCATACATGCGCACGCACACACAAAAAACTGCCACGGGGGTCTTCCACCAGCTGCCCACCAGGGGGGGCTCTTTACGACTGCTTCCCCAAGGGACTCCACCAACGAAACCCCAAACACGAGCACATTTTGTTCAATTATTTTGTTGTTGTTGGGTTTGTTTTTTTTGTCCCATGAACTGATGTGTGCGTTGGAGTGAGTGGCTGTCAACTAAAGAGTGCGGGTGGGCAGGGAGATACGGAGGGGGCGAGGCCATAAAAGGTGTTTCAAAGGGTTGGGTGGAGGAGGACTCGGCTAGCAACTGGCGCAGAGAATTGTTTTTCTTTAGAAACTTGGTAGCTTGGTTTTCTTACTTGAGTCAATATATTTTCACTTATTTATTACTGAGATGAATACCATTACAATTAATGAAAAAGAATCTTGTAAATATGTTGTGAATATATATAAAGAAGATCCTCTTTCATGCCGATGCAGCCACTGGAGAACTTTGCTCTGTGGAGTAATAGAAGCATTACTTTGGTAGGATTGAATAAGTAGTATGGTTTTTTTTGTTTGTTTGTTTCTGTTTTGTTTTTGTTTTTTTGCTTTTTTATGATCCCTGGTCACTTGTATCTAATGTGATTCTATACTCAGCAGTGGATGAATGTACTTAAAAACCTGTAAATAATTCTGCAAAGGTACTGATGCTGTAAAGCTAAGGGAGGGGGAAAAACAGTTTTTTGTGGAACTGTGACATTTTTTGTATTATAATACCTTGTAGAACTCATTTTGCTGGCTGAAAGAGTATGAAATAATATATCTCATGTCATTTTGTAGAAGAAAAAAATATTGAAGGTATTCTCTTTCCTTCCTCTTCCCTCACACACCCTCTCCTCAACACGCACACACAAGTGACATATATCCACTGTAAGCGTTTTGTCATTGTACGGGCACAGTGCACGTACCAAAATTCTTTTGTATTTGTAAATTGGTTTAAATACATGGAGTTTTTATACAGGTTTTCTCCTGTGTTCTTTGCTTTACGTGCAGGTATGATATTTTCTTCACTACTTTTTTCTATCTTAATATAGTGTGGAGTTTTATTGTACTATTTTTTCATTCTTAATACCATGCCACATTCCGGCTCACGTCCTCAGACTGTCCTCTCTACCGTGTGTTGTGTAACATTTATGACTGCCTGTCGTATTAGCATCTGACCGGGGCAACCCAACCATCCTCATTTCTGCGGTGTCAGTAGGATGTGTGACTATACATAGACCTAACAGTCTGTTAGAGATTGGCTTTATTTACTTTGGTGACTGTTTATAGTTTTTAAATAAAACACTGAACATTTTGCTTTGTTTTTTTCCACTTGTTCCTTTTCTTTTTGTCATTTAAGTTTTCTCCCATTTTCCTGACTTTTAATCAAGCACATCTAATGGTTAGTGCAGAGATGCCAAATTGGATTCCCCCCATCGCCCACCCACCACCACCTATGGCAGTACATTTGCAAGTTTTGGGGGGTTACATGGAAAGCCTGTAAAGTAATTAATATATAGTAAATTAAATTAGGGATTTAATTCAAGAAAAAGATCGTATAGTTAGCTGATTGCAATACTTAAAACACAACTGTAATTGTGCAAGACAACTAAAAGCAAGAAGCGGATTTTAAATACCTAGGGGTAGTGAATAAAGCATTGATATGATATTAACTGTTTTAATAAATAAAATGTTAAAACTTACTGAAATGTAATCACAGAAAAATGGTTAAATTGTCAGCCAAAAGTATCGCTCAACAGTAAATGGTGAAATAAATAATATAAATCATTCCATTTCTAAATAGTTCAATTAACAGCCACAAGAAAAATGACATACTGTATTTTGACAGCTGTTGAACTAAGTCTGGTAAAATAAAATGGTTACCCTGTGTTCCAGGCTAAATTGGAGAGATCTGAACAGGTGCCGGTGTTTTTAATATTAAATACTTCAAACAAGCTCCACTGACTGACAAGCTCAGCTTTATATTCAGTTTTTAACTGCTGGACTCTTTCATTGTTCCTTTCAACATAATTGAATTGCTAATGAGTTTGCTCAACGCTCCACTTCGCACAGCTCCTCAAGCATATTTTGTGGTTAATCAGAACTTTACTACAGCTACTATACACAAGACAGACTCACAGTTATTTAAAGCATTAACCTGAGAACCTTGTGTTTCATCTACAATACCAGATGATGTCTGTATCAGGTTAAAAAGTTACGCAGCTTGCAATATTTTAGGCTAGTTCTGTATGCCCACCAGGAGATGTTACAAGGAACCCAATACCGACAACTAGCAACTACCGACCTAATTCTGAATAAGGCCTGATTATTTTAACTTGAGCTGCTAATGTAATATTTTACTCATATTTCCATTTGCAAATGTGAAAAAAATCACCCGGATGCTTACAACTAAGACGTAAACATGAATTACATTACATCTGGTTAATATGACACTAACGCTGTCCATGTAAATCTAGTCATTGAGTGACCTACTTCCTGAAACAATTACAGATACTAATCTCTTTAAGATTTGATTTAATAGGTTATGAGACTACTCAGGATACATTTACAAAGTAAAGGTTAGAATAATGTTTAAACTGATTAATATTTTTGATAGATTTTCTAGGTGAGTCGGGAATTGTAGGAGACGTCAAGCAAACCACTGAAGGTGGAAGCCGAAAACATATTTTACCTTCTCCCCCAGCTGTTGCTGTTGTTTTTTTCCATCAGATAGACAAATCTGCTTTGCCCTGTAATACTCGGCGGCGCCGGTTGATGTCGCCAGCTTCACCGACTGTGTGCTAGACTGCGAGACATGTGGCTGAGACTTTCTGAAAGCTTTGCTCCGTTTTCAGCCCAAAACGCTTCTCAGCTAGTGTGAGCCGTCAGCATTACGTAGGAGGTGTTTGGACCGTAGACAGAGAAAAGGCAGTTTTCTTGCTGCAAAGCAGTCGGAGTTGCACTAAAAGGTGAGTATCGACTCTTGCTCCTAGCTAAGTAGAGCTAACTCTTAGCAAGCTAAAGGCGACGTAGGCAGGCGCTGTTGTTCAGAACAGCTAGCTAGCTAGCTGTTTCGGCTAAATTCGTTGCTGCTAGCCAACTAGCTAACTTATGACCTTCAATGCAATTGTCGCAGCTAATATTAGACACTACGTCGCCGTGTTTGTGGTTTCGCTAACTACTTCCAGTTGGCGCATACGTAGCTTTGTTTTTAGCTAGTAGTAGCTGTCTGGCTAAGCAACAGCTACCGTGTTGTCACCGTCGTGTTGGCACTGGTTAATCAAGTTGGTGCTTCTGTTGTGTGTCCAGGAGCCAGGCCGTGCTTGGTCAAAACAGCAACAAGCTTACCCAAGTACTTATCCACCAACTCAGCTGCTCTGTCGTTACGACTGTCACTTCATTCATATAAGTTAGCATTGGTATATCAAACGTTCAGCTATAGCTCAGCTGAGGATATAATGGTTTTATCCGGTAGTGTTCAACGAGTAGCTAAGTTCACCGAATAACAGTTGTCATGTTAGTTGGAGGCTAAAGAGTTATGACCTGTTTTCATTTGGTTTATTTCAAGTGTTCAGAGATGAGAACCGTTGTTTTCCCGCTCTCACAGAAGCTGTTGTGAGTCTGCTTTGTAGGTTTCACTTTGACATTTTTTTAAAGTGGGCTTGTTAATGTGGGCAAAGCAGAGAATCGCCCTGGGTCCACCGTTAGCGGATTGAAGGCACTTATTGTTAGTTAGCAGGACAGTTGTGATGGCGTGCTGGAGTTATGTTTCTCCACTGTTACTCTGAAGATAAATAACTGTCTGCATTTTGTACTATCAGCCCTAAACGTTACAATTGATCAGAAAACTCAAATCCTGATCAACCTATGTCAGTAGGTGTTGTTTGGCCACGGTTGCCAAAGAAAGTGAGTCAGATTATTAAATGGGTACCAATTTCACTTTCCCTTCTTGATGAAACTACCACAAGAAAGTTTAAAGGTTACAGCTACCGACAGTTTATTTATATTTATGCACACACACACGCGCGCACACACACACACAGTGCTCAGCATATATGAGTACACACACTGTGAAAGCCAAGCACAGAGCATAAGTTCAATTTCCAACATCATGCTAGACATGTGTCTCATGAATAATTAGACTCATCTGTGGTTGAATTCTTTTTAATTGAAATTTATTGTTTACTCTAAAATGTAGCTTTGCTTGTAAGACTTCCATTGTGGTTAGGGTTTCGTTTGTGTTTGTGCAACATGGTCTTGAATCAAATTTTCAGGAAAAGTACGTACTTAATTACTTACACTGTGTGCAAATTCACTCAAAACAAATGTGGGAGTTTTTTGTTGTATAGTATCCCGTAGATAATGTTGATTTTGGAAGGAAACAAAAGGTTTTCTGACAAATCTGTTGGGGTGTACTTTACGCTGAGCACTGTATATCTTTGTATATCACTTTTCAACATCTCTGTAACACTGCAGTGTGTCATATATTATAGTATGTAAATGAAAAAAACAATTTTGCACATGGCAGTTTGGACAATATTCACACACCGGCGCATGTGAAAACGTCTAAAGCTGGATTGGCATACGACACACAGAGAAAATGGAAGCCAGGGAAATGTTACAGCACCAATACTAGTATTAAGAATGCCTCATGTACTGCTGAAAATTCCAGATCAGACATTGCACAAAAGGCAAATCTATGCAATGGTCCAAAGCAAATGTCTTTAGTATGTTTCATACAATCAAAAAAATGTAGGATTCTGTCACTAGAAATTAATTTGTCAATGTTTCATGCTGTACTGTCACAGGAGTCAGTCTATATGGCCAGTACATATTTAAAGAGAGGCAAAAACAAAGAGATTTTCAGCAGTGTAGTTATTAGCGAGAGCTAGCTAAAATGTCATGCTGGACAGTCACGTTTTTAGTTTGATAAACAGTTTTAATTCCTGTCACCATTTAATAATATAAAGGTCTTTTATTATTACATAATGTTGCTGCAGTTCAAAAGCTGCTCACATTAAATATTTGTTGTTTATTCCCAGATTTGATTATTGCATCTTTTTCTGTAATGATGATAAAATAAGCTGTTCGGTTGCCTTCATTCTCTGTATGTATAAGTTTTCCAAAGGATTGAACCCGAGCCAGGAAATGCAACAATGATCATTACTTGCATTCAGAGTTAGTAGCAAACAGTTTCAATATATGTTGTATAAGATTTGTTTTTACTGCACTCATATCTGATTGGCACCCATATGACCAGTGTGCAAAGGTCAGGTATCAGAATCATTATTGGAAATGAACAAATGTATCGCATCGCTCCCGCATACGTTTTAATTTATTAGTCAGCATTGGATTTCACCTGTTTTTAGCACTACTGCAACACTAGAGTGATGTAGCGAATGTGATGAGGCTGTGTTATTCTATAATTATAATCCTGGTGGAGAACATGTTTATATTCTTTCATTCACTTGGTGAAACGACTGATGAAGTTGTGCTTTGTACAAACTCACAACTAGGTAATTTATACCTTGGTATGTTCCATTACTGGCAGTGATGTTTATTTGCTAACACTCTGTAGCTCTGCTCCTTAATATAGGAAAATAAACTCATCATAGATTTGGATAGAACCTTGTAGTTTTGCTCCTTACCAAACTTATCTCTGTAAAGTCAAGTGCGACAAGATTGGATGTCCAATTTATGCCTGTTAAACTTATCTCTATTTATTTCTGCGTTAAACTTATCTTGCATATTACATATAAATCATTTCTGAATCAATAATATATACATACCGGTAATATAAATATAATAATCATGATTTTCCTCTTTTCTCTGTTTCATAGTGGAAATCACGACATTCCAGTGTTGGACATGACTGGAGCTGGAAGCAGTGAGTGATGTTTTTCAGATTAAAGTGGTTATTTTAGAAAATATCACATCTTTTGAAAATTCTGTGTCCCATCTTCTGCATTTTTAGGTGGCCAAGGCCCACCTGATGGGACAGATCCTGAGGAGGCAGAGAGGTGTCCTATCTGTTTGGGCATACTGGCAGGAGGTGAACTCGCCATGCCTGACAGCTGCTGCCACATCTTCTGCCTCAGATGCCTCCTCACATGGGCAGAGGTAATGCTCAGAGCTGCTAGGCTCATGTTTTAGTTGTGAGATAGTGTGATTAGCCACTGTTTTAATATAACAAAAAAAACGTTGCGTTTTTGAAAATAATTTTTCTGCCTCTTAAAGTGACACATGATATGTAGCACTCAAAAAGCCCAAAACATGATTTGTCAAATGGTTTCATTTTTATTTCAACCAAAATCAAAATTTGACTCCAAGGGCTAACTGTCATTGTATTTTATGATGTGTGCTGCGTATATAAGTATGTTAATTATGTATGAAATTTACATTGAAGTTACAGATGGCTCCTTCCTGCCCAGTAGACAGACGTCCTTTCACTCATGTTTACAAATGGGATGGAAATCTCAGCTGTGTGCAGGTCTGTCTGTTTACACAAGTGTTATGTTAAGGAAAACACTGCTGACTTTCACAAGAAGCTATTTGCTGCTTGTTTTTTTTGCTGACCATTGTCAGACAAACTGTGATGCATTTTTGCCCTAAAATGCCATGTGTTTCCGTCATTGTTGCAATAAGGTTCCTGTGAGGAAGGGAACAAATCTATTTGAAGCCGAGAGTTGCCGCTGTAGAAACCCCGAACAAAAAGTCTGTCTCAAGTGAGTGTTACTTTTCTGTTTTAGTAAGATTTATATGTCCCACAGTAATGGAGGAAAAAAGAATAAAAAAATTTAATCAGCCACAATCAAGGAAAAGTATTGTATAAAAATATTTTTTTCATTTGTAGTATACTTTTGCTTGATTAATAAACTATTATTTAGAGACCAATCTTAGAACAATTTCGTTTTTTTCTTCAGAAATAAGTCTGCAAAAAGATTGAGACGGAAGAAGGTCGAGAGGGCGGCAGATGCCAAAACTAAAGGACTTTTGAGAAAATGTATGTTTGAACTCCTCTTTCTCCAGATATGTGGGACATACTTATTCATCAGCAGGATCTAACAGAGTCTGTGTAAATGTCTGTTCCAGGTAATAATGAGGACCTCTCTTCTCTGAGCAGAAAAAAGGTGCTTTTTCATGGTCTCATGTGTATGTTAGTTGGTTTTTTGATTTAATGTAATGCCCCAGAGTGTTAATATCAGCAGTGTTTGTTTTTTTTATTTTTTGTCAGATGAGAGGGACAGAGTGTACTTGGTCGTCCCCTTCCTGTGTTTTATTAACATCCACATCAACACAGGACATGTAAGTTGTACTTCCTCAAATAATGCATTGAATTAATATTAAGTAAATTATGAATACACTGATGGTGTTTTCTGGCATAAGGTATGATATAATAGGTTTTATGTGCCACTAATTTTAAGGTATTTACAATAAGCACGGTTTAGAGAGGTCAAGATGTCAGATGTGAGTGCATTTTAAGAAGGCCGCCTGTTATAAGTGCTTCTTATTCTCGCAGCTAAAATGTAAATGATGCAGTTGAAACAGTTTGGAGGCATTTCAGAAGAAAAATAATGTTTATCTTCCTGCAGTGCAGAGCCTGATTGGGTGACAGAGGACACAGATGATGACGCTTGTTTCAAACAGTGCAAACCCCAGGTGCAAGACTGTCCATGGCTCTCTCCTGCTGCTCCCATGTCTGCTAATGGCACCTCAAGGTAATGAAATCCTATCTGACCACTATGGTAGCAGCAGTGTTTCTTCAATCCAATTTCATTTATTTATTTTCACGTCAAACAATTAAAACAATACTTTACAACTACTACTTTTGTGCAGCCTTCCTGGCAATAAGCTTAACAACAACGAGAACCTAAGATTTCTCCTGATTCTGCTGATGTCCGGTGTAAGTGAATCGCTCTGGTAGATTGCGCAATTAAGTTGCGTCAAAAGCTGTCCTGCTCCGGAGGCTGACAAATCCCTCACCGGGGTCGTCGTCTTCTGTGGCAGCTGGCATCCAATTTGTTGCATTGCTGCCATGGACATTACATTACAGCACATTTTTTCCTCTTTGTCTTAACCATTTTGTCTGATTTACAGGCAGAGTTTCCATCCGGCCAGTTGGAATTACAGTCCCTTTCCATTTGGACTCCACTTGCCCTCTACCTCCAGCTCATTGTTTGGCTCCGGGCAGTTTGGTGAGCCATGTCTATCATGTAATAGCGGATATCTAATTCTGAAAAAACGATATTAGTGTTGTAACTAATATATCTCAAAACTTAATGTATCCTATGTATCTGTAGTTTTTGTTATGTAAATAATAATACATGTTGGAATGAACTACTATAAGAAAGGATTAGATGTAATTTAGGTCAAATCAGGCATTTTGATACTTACACAAAGCATTTCTGGTTATTAAAAATGTCTTTTTACAACCACGTTTTTATATTTACACACTCAAATGTATACTCAGATGCACAAGCAAAATGCTGTAGTTGTGTCATAAATGAAGACGTGTTGAGCAGCTAGCATAGCTTAAGATTTATTTTAAACCAATACAATTGCTTATATAATTTCTTTCCTACAGTCTTCGAAGGTGTTGTCTGTGCCATTACATGTCCAAAAGGAGGTGAGAAGAGAAGCAACCGAGCCTCAACCTCCAAAGCTCACACCAAAGAGGCTGATTCTCTGCCCCCACGGCGATCTGGACGCAACAGTAAAGCCATGGAAGAGACCCCAGCATCTGACCCCTCATCACCGCCACAGACCACTTCATCAGACTCCGACTCATCAACCAACCAGTCTGCCAAGCCGGCCAAAGCTTCTCAGGCACCAGCCAAAAGGAAAGGCAAACAAGTAACAAACCGAAAGGCCAGTGGCAAGAGGAAAGCCACAGCAAGAAAGAAATGCTCTCCGGAACTTGTTAGCAGCCCAGCATCAAGCGAGCAGGAGGAGGAGGAAGAGGGGGATGGAGGTGACAATAGGGAGGTGGAAGAAAACAAAAGCGATAATGATAATGATATAAATATACTGCAGCAGACTGGTGTTGAAGGAAGCCTCAGTGCAGAGAAGGATGGTTTCAACACTGCTGATGTGCAAGAAGGTGCAGAATCTGTGGGTCATGACTTTGAACAGGAGAGTGATGACACTCAGGATGAACATGAACAAAAAGAGAAGCCAGATGAGGGAGACAATGACCCGTCCTATCCCTCAGACCTGCCTGCTGACAGCCTTGGTTCATGTTCTGAGGGTGACCAGGACAAAAAAGAGGAGGAAGAGCCAGCCAGCCCCATTTCACCTGCAGACAGTGACTCTGAGAAACTGCCTACTCCATCCCCCTCTGACTCTCTGCTTGAAGACCCAATGTCTCCACACAGTAATGAGCAAACTGAGCAGAATGATGAAATGGCCATTTGCGAGTCAGATGAAGCCAACAGTAAACAACCTTTAACAGTAGCCAAGGCTGAGTCATGTGAAACACAACCTATGGAGTCAGAGGAAACTGCGTCTGATCCAACAACAAAAGCGTCTGAAGATACTGGTACAATAGAGCTTGAATCAGAAAAGCCTTCAGTGGTTGGGGAACGAACCAAGGATGGCTGTCCATCAGAGGATGACACTAATGCTGTTCCTATGGACTGCAGTTCACCCATGAGTGAGCATGGTAAAAGTGCCAATTTGGAACAGCCAAAAGAGAGTGCTGACTCAGCTACTGCAGGACCCCTTCCTTCTGAAAGCCAAGTTGCCAAGGACAGGAGCTGCACGGACCTACGTGAGAGGGAAAAAAGTCAAGAGAGGAAGAACGGCAGGCAGCGTCGCTCTCGCTTCCACTCTCCCACCTCCACTTGGTCACCAAAGAGGGACTCTAACAGAGAACCATCCAGGCGTTCACGCTCTCGATCGAGAGAGCGCGATGGCAGCCCTCCCTCTAGCCACTCTTTTCGGGCTCGCAGCAGGGAAAGAGAGAGGGACCGGGATAGTGAAAGAGACTATTTAAGGAGGGAACGTAGTCGTGAGAGGAGGAGACGACGATCAAGGAGCCGCTCTCGGTCCAGGTCCCGTTCTCGGTCTCGATCTCGATCCAGAGCCAGGTCTTACAGACGTGGGACCAGCCCCGAATGGCCCAATTCCCGAGAGCAGTCTCCTCAGAGGAAGGAACGTAGAGGTGGATGGAGGTCGGGGCAGGTCGGTGGGTCTGCTGGTGAGGGAAGGAGGTACCATGGAGGCGCCAGCCGCTTTGAAAATGGTGTGCCAACAGAAGGTTCCCCAGATCGCCAGGGCTGGTCAGAGAATCCTGACTGGGTTACAGAAAAAACTCGTGGTGAACCTGAGGGCAGGAACCGGGATTTCGGCTCACGTTGGGAAGACCGAGGGAGCAGGGGAGAGCCACGAGGCCGGGGGGGGCGGGGAGGGTCTGAACGTGCCCGGGGTACAGGGCGGGGTGGTAGCAACCGCAGCTTCTACAATCAGCAGGAGGAAACAGCTGACCGCTGGCAGTCCAGAAACAACTTCTCAGGTACAGGCAACAATTCAGGGAATGACTCGTACAGCCGCTTCAATGAAAACCGAGGGGGCGGGCGGAGGAAAGAGTCAGAGCCAAGTGACTCTGTCCTCGATCGGTCAGGATGGTCATCAGCATCCAGCTGGGCTGTCCGAAGGACACTACCCGCTGACGTTCAGGACTATTACTCCAAGCGGGAGAGAGGAGGACCAGGAAGCTGGAACCGATCAGAGGAGGAGCAGCCAGCAGCCGCAGGTGAATCCTCTTCAGTGTTTGGCCTCAACTATAAAAACCAGGCCTTCAGTTTAGCTGTGACCCTCATAAACCGTACTGTTATTGCTTGTGACAATGTAACTCCATAAACATTCTGTACTTTATATCAGTGCTATATTTTCACACAGTGTTTTTCTTCCCGACATTTTCTAAATGCTGTTTTCTTGACTCCCCAGAACCCCCTAAAAGTGAACCACTACCCCAGGCAGTTCCAGGTAACGCTCCAGTGCCTGTGATGAGCGTGGTTCCCCCTCAGCTGAATGTGCTTCACCATCACTACCCAGTTCAGGGCCCAAGAGGAGCCCTACCTGTCAGCCTGCAACCTGCTGCACCATACGCCATGCCTCCTCAGGTCCCCGTGCACCTCCACCCTGCTGTGCCACTGCTTCAGGTGCCTGCCGTCGGCGCTCAGGGCCTCCCACCGCCTCCCCCACCACCTCCACCCATGCAGCAAGGCAGCCAGAGTGCAGCTCCTCAGTCTGATGGCCACATCACTCAGGTTTGTTAAATTTAGATGGAGAAAAGGATTAGTGCTGAATATGTGAAGGGATGATTACATATGTTTATTGGTTTGTAAGAATAAAATAAAAATGAATGCTGCTCTTAACCAGGCTTTTTTGAAATATTTTCCAATCAGTATTATTTTTTTTATATTTTGGTTTTGCTGTAGATGGTGGGTTATGGGAAACCTGCTCTACTTCCCACCCCTACCAAAGCTGGAACTGTGACCCAGGCACAGCCAGCAACCGGCCAGGTGCTGCCTTCTTCTACAACTCAGCCTGGTCACAACAAAGCTCACGCTGACAGCTCCAAAAAAGAGAAGGTAACTTGCAGCTACCTTTTCCTCCACAAAACAGTATTTTTCCTTTTCTTTTCTTTAACAAATGTCATCTCCCTGCTACAGAAACAATTGATCCAAGAGAAAGCTATAAATGAAGTGAAGACAGCCATTAAACCTTTCTACCAAAAGAAGGAAATCACCAAGGAGGAGTACAAGGAGATTGTCCGCAAAGCAGTCGAGAAGGTAAACTCCTCTTCACGGCTCCAAGTTTAACATTTTCTCTTTGCGTGTAAAAAAAATCACACACTTGACTTGCCTCTGTAATGCAATGCTGTGTTTGACAGTGTGTTTACTATTCAAACTGGTTTCATTTGTGATTCAGTAAAATTGTGCTGTTTAACAGAGCTTTCCTTAGAAAAGAATCTAAGGAAAAGAGACATTGAAATCCTAACATAGACCTAAAGGCAGAAAAAAGATAGCTGCAGCTTTCTTTCTGTCAGTGTATTTTTTTCTCCTTCTCCACTTTAGTTGGACCTTTTTGTTGTGTGTCTGATGGCCGATCGCAGCTGCGTTTGTTTGAGCTTCTGCTGTGTGTGTTTTCTGTCAGGTGTGCCACAGCAAGAGTGGTGAGGTGAACTCCAGTAAGGTGGCCAACTTGGTGAAGGCATATGTGGACAAATACAAGCATGCCCGCAAGAAATGAACCTCGTCCCTGCTGCTGGTGCAGTGAAGCCCTTGCTGACCCATTCAGCTGCTCAAGTGCAATTTCCTCAAGCTGGAATTTGGCCTCTACACTTAGTTTTTGGAGCGCCACTATTTTCTTTTTTGATATATGTACCTTTTATTGAATGATGAAGATTTTTTTTCTATAGATATTCATATTTTGTTAGAAAAAGAATGACCCAATCAGAAATTGTAACGCAAGAGCCCTTTATTTTGCATAGATCACATGGCTTGGGAACTACTGTTAGGAGTGCATGGGGGGGTGGGATGTTTGATACTCCAGATGCAATGCTCAGTGATCATTAGCTCATGTAGTGGAGAGCCTCTCCCAGGGTGCTGGCAGGTACAATAATTGTCTCCTTCATGGCATCCTGATCGCATAGCTTATTAAAGGAATATCGTCAATGTTCTTTTTTAAATATTATATAATATTTCAGAGGAAAGTTTAGTTTAAAAAAGTGCATTGCCTTTATTAATCTCTGTGGCCCAATGATGGGCTGGAATATAATGTGTGACTGTAATCTGGGCCCTGATTGGTTGTTGAGAAGCTAAGTGGGGTGGCCAATCAGCAGAGAGAGTGTAATGTAACGCGTGCATCCTGTGGGCAGCTGGGGTGAAACTGATACCACAACTGCCTGAATGTGTAATAAATGTCATTGTGAGAACATGAACTGTGCAACGTATCCTATGAGTAGTGAAATAAATTAGCTGCCTCCTGATGTTGTGTGTTTGTCAAAGCAGGGAAACGTTTTGCCTGCTTCTTTGAATCGAGTTGTTGGGTGAACTGCATTTCCCAACAATCACCTTTAAAACAGTGGCTGCTATCGTGATATGCGTCTATTGTGGTTTATGTATGATTTTTTTTTTCTCGTCTGTTGAACCATAATGGCTTTCCCTTAAATTATTCACGAAAAGAACAACCAGACATCAAGTGAAAAGCTTCCATGAGACAGATGTACACTGCTGCAGTACATGGTATTGCTCATATCTAGACAAAGAACAAAATGTAAGGTATTTGCCTGGGAGTGTTGGTGACTACTGCCTTAAACACATCCATGAAAATTATTAACTAAGATTGCAGGGTCAGCTATCGGCCCTTTACACACCATAGTCTTGGCACAAGGTTCTTTGGTTGACTTTGGGTGGAGTTGCTTTGGGAATTACGCATTGCCAGATTGTGTGAACTAATAATTCTTTCTGACCCTGAAATGGAAGCAGCTCTGAGTAATTTTCCTACTGTGATGTCAAAACTGTGTTCAGTGCAACAAGTAAACAATAGAGTCAGGGAGTGGAGGTTTGTACATGTCAGCCAGCACTGTGACAAATATGCGTATGATTTTAGGGATTCACTTTTTTAATGTTATATGCTAAAAGAAAAGTGTTTTAACATAGAAATACATAGAACTATTTTGTGCCAGTGTTTCTTCAACTTTACAATAAGTTTGATATTTAGAGGTAAAACAAAACGTTATCAACAGATGAGCAATTATTTGGTTATTGTTAGTCAGAAGTGATCATTTGATGCTTTTCCACATATTAGAAAATCAATTAATGAATGGGGTGTTTGGCCAGTGGTCAAATTAAACAAGCAGCGTAGCACATTTGCCACTGTTTGAATTTATGAATGGAATATTTAGGTTAAGAAAGAATAAGTGGGTTATAGCAGGATATTCTGTTGTGATCATTGTTACTGATTAGAAAAGGGAAGGGAAAAGAAAGAAAAAATAGTTGTCCCTGTCGTGGTGTGTCCTCTGGTGACCACTAGGGAGCATCATTGTCAAGAGGAAAGTGATTTTCCTCCCAGAGGAAATGGCCTCACTCCAGTCATACCTGATGTGTCCTGTGTGTGCACCTCATGAACACACACTTCCAGGAGAAGAAGCTGACAGGCCATGTTCTGCTTTATTTCTGATGTTGTGTAGACAGGCGACAAACTGGTTTTATTAGATTCATTAGTTTGTAATACTTAGTCTGAAATTAAAAACCCTCGCTGCCTTTGACCTCTGACATTTAAAGGTCAGTGATGAAGGACCTGGTACAACTCTAGTTTTCTGTGTCAAACTGTTGTTGTTAAACTCTGATCAGACTAAAGAGGCTATAACAAAGAACATCTCCAGCCCATGGCTTTGATTATCACTGATTTTATTTGGACATTAATTACAAGATATACATAGTGTTTCATTGAAACAAGAGTGTAACACTGATGGGCAGAGCCCTCTTTGCTCCTGAGGTCAAGAGGTGGCTGACGTACTCTCTAACCAAGACAGGCGTACACAACGTTTTGCTCAGACAGGTGTTTCTGTGTCAGGGGCCAGTGGAAAAAAAGGAAACAAGACCACGGGGCCCTTCATGTTTCTACATGTAACAGTTTTTGCACGATCAACACAGCAGGATAATTCAGTCAGTCGCGACGGAGCCGACAGAAGAAGCTCCATGAAAAAGTCAATTTAAAATTGAAAAAGTCACCAGCTTGGGGTTTTTCATTTTTGTTTTACAGCTCCAAATCATCATTAAAAAAAAAGCGTATATACAGCTGAACTCAGTAGAGATATATATATATACATATATATATATACACACATATATATGTACATACAATATTATATAAATATAGTAAAATAGTTTAAATTACATTGATTTCATGGTTTTCCATAAATAGATGATAGACAATAACGGTTTTGCGATGTGTAACGTTAGTGTTGGAAGCGCAGTGTGGCGTCAGACAACAGGCGCACGACTTTCAAGTTCTTCAGTGTGAAACATTTTCTGAAGCAAAAAAAAACAAACAAACTGTGCAACCAAACTGACAACAGAACATACTGTGATAGACTCTCTCATCAACCCTCTCTCCGCCTGCGTGTTTGGTCATCAGTGTTTCAACCTGACTGCAAGTTTCTAAGGGTTTGTTGCTAGTCTAACAGGTATATTACAACCACTGCATGTGGTTAAAATTCAAGGTGTTTCAGTTTCCAGCGGCGCCTGTGAGTATATAGGCGGAGTGGGCCTGAAGGCTGGGCGGCCTCCAGGGTTTAAAGCAGTAGTGTCGCTGCTGCACATGCGATTCCAACAAGGCCTTCAGCAGGTTTGAAGACTGAACACAGTTTGAGGAGAGTCCTCTTGTGAGCTACTCTGCAGCTCCCAGTGTTGGACTTGAAAAGGCAGGTTCTGCGGACTGGGACTTATGTTTTACAGGGAAAGCCGACACTACGGCCAAGGTCACGTAGCCTTGGTACAAACACTGAACAGTAGCCTTGGTACAAACACTGAACAGGTGCTGAACATTTTGTTTGTTTGTTGGTTACTTTTTTTTTTCTTTTGCTTTCCGCAAGTGTGCTAAACTCTAAGTGCTTTCAATATGTCAATATACAAAGATGCTTTACAAGTACGGTTTTTGGCAAAGTAAAAAAAAAGGATACAATTGAAAAAAAAAGAAAAACAAATGTTGGAAGGAACTTAAAGAATGAATGTTCAAGTCTATTGCCTCTCGTTGTGCACAGGAGATGAATGGACTACTCTCAGCAGGACTGTTGTTGTCGAGCTCACACACACATAACGCCGTACCCGAGTGTGAGCTGCGTGTAGCACTCTCTAAGACTGTATCGTCTCTGTAATCAGGCACCTTCACATATTTGTTTCCAGCTGTACCAATATTTACAAACAAACAAAAACCCACGAAGGAGAAAAAACGAGCAGAAGCAACGGAAAACACTACAATAAAAAATAACCGAGACAAAAAAAAGAAGCAAAACACCATCTGTGTGGTCTATAACAGCATACTGTACAAAGGTTGAATACATTCTCTTGGAATGGCAATGGTCTGTTGCTCAGGGAGTCAATGCCGAGCATCGAGTGAGTTCTTGTGTTTGTCTTGGTTTACAATACGTTTCTCGATCTTCAGCGGTCGCGCCGTCTTCGCCGGCCAGCGCCTGAGGTGGCGCCTTAGTGTCCGTTGGTGTGTGTGTCTGCGCTGGCCGAGGCATTGTGGACCCAGTCCGCGATGATGAGGCTCATGCTGCCGATCATGACCAGGAGGCCGCACAGGAGGAAGGCGGTGGCCTGGAGACAAAAAACACTTTCCCATTTAGCTAATGCCTTTAAACTACAGACTGTAGTTCTGACAGTCAAGTGGCTTGCTGGTCTTTTTCTGATCTCTGGCTATTGAGAACCAACTCCTTACCCCGATCTTTTGAATAGACCTCATGGACTCCTTCTTAACCAGTTTGATGTAGAAAGCCGAGGGCAGGATGAAGATGAGCATAGCAGCAGCGGAGGAGCCTGGAAGCAGGAAAAGAACCTTTTAGTCTCAACATATTTTGTGTTTAAGTCGCTTATCACGGAATGATCCCACACTGTAACACACACCGATGAAGCCAAAGATGTCCCTGATGGTGGGGACTAAGATGACCAGGGCAGTGGTGCCAACCAGGAGGCCGATGGTGATGAGGATGTGGCGGATCCAGCTGAATTCCTTCGTGCCGGGAAGGTGCTGGTTGATGGAGGTGCGGATCTGAACAGGAAAGAACGATTTTAGCTTTTATCTCCCATCGCCTCGGAGATTCTGCTGACTCATACATTCAAGATGGCTGACACTTACAGGGAAGAGCACCACGGGGACGGTGAGGGTGACGGCGGTCAGCACGGCCAGACGGACGACCAGCAGGACAGCATCGAACTTGTAGACCTTGGAGTAGGTGTGCAGCAGCTCGGACTCCACGTTAGCTGTGCGGGAAAAGACACAAGGTAAAGGTAAAGCGCTGCACACGCACAACAGGTTGAACTAGTTTCAAGATACGCAACAGGTTTAAGTCGGTCTGATCAACGTTTGAAAATGTTTTTTTTGTTCTTTCTTTACTTGCAGCAGTGAAATAACTGATTTCTGAGTGACTTGTGTTTTGTTTGCTATCTGTAGGCTATTTGCACACACCCATGTAAGCGGCCCCTGTGATTGGCTGCTCTCTGGCCTCACCTTCCCACTAAACAAACATTCGGATGATTTGTCAATCGCTACCCGCCCTCGCTCCAAACTATCTGCTGGGTTTTCATCCCGTCCTGACGTCAACCGCTTGTATAACCGGTTTGTTGTTCCAGGAACACTTGTGCATACTGGTTCAGGTGTTCCACCAATATCAAACAGGAACACAAACATGCTGCTACATTGATCATGTGCATCAGCTGGGGCTTTTCACAGACTTACACAACAGGTCACTTTTTTTAAAAAAAAAATCGTAGTATTTAATTTGGACCCAGAGGCTCCTCCCCCCTTCACTCATTGATTCACTCTGACATCAAACATCTGGGGAGATTCCTGGCTCCCAAGAAAGGAACTACCCAAAGAAAATATGTTGAACGTACTTTTGTTGATATAGAATTAAGATTCTCGTTTACGTCAATTTGCATTCCGATACTAGTGAATTGGTAGTTCACATTCCTTTCCCTCTCCTACTTACAGTTGAAGGTCAGATATCCGAAGAGGGCGGCGAGCAGGTACATGATGAACATGGCCAGGAAGGACACATTAGCCACACCCTGCATCTTTCTGCGGGAACGGCTGTTTGGGAGAGATGGGAATGTGTCAGACAGACAGGACAGCACAGGGACCTTCGATGTACATTTGCGAGTTTGAAAACACGCTGATAAGAGCGCAGCTGCGGCTCACTCACTCTTTGAGCTCCTGGTACATGGGCAGGATGGCCGGGTGGCACACGAAGGCGAAGGTCAGGATGGGAACAGCATAGACGGTCTGGGGATTTAAAAAAAAAACACACACATTTAATGCGCTTTTCTAGTTTGAGCGCGCGCTCCACGTCTCCAGATGTTTGCACGGCAGAGGGCTTCACCTGTGAGTTGATGACAATGTATTTGGGCGTGCAGCTGTCCTCGCTGTAGTCCTTAGCTGTGGTGTTCAGGTGGGACAGGGTCATGTTCAGATACTTGCTCAAGGTTTCGTTGTGCGAGTCGAGGTCCTCGGGTAGAGGGCAGGGGATCTGAAACTTCTTGATGATCACCTGCAGGCGAGCAGCGACAATGTTTTGAAATTAAGCAACTTGAAATTCACAGCTAAGATCAGTTATACCCTTATTGTGTCGCAGTATTTATGATCCATTATACATGGGAAAGTGTGTGAACGTGTTCTGTTGGCTTATCAGGAACTGCAATATGTGCTGTGTGTGTGTGTGTGTGTTTGTGTGCGTGTGCGTGTTTAACTCACCACAATCAGGAAGAACACCATGCAAAGCAGCGACAGACCACTAGTGTAACCAAGGTAACCTGGGGGGGGGGGGGGGCAACACACACACGTAAGCTGCTGTTTTTATGTTTGTCTTGGATTTAAATGCTGCATAAGCTCAAGGCGTGAACATGTGAGTGCGTGCGTCACTAACTGCATCTGTGATCCACCCACAGCTCACTTACCCAAGTTCCTGAGCAGCGAGAGGGGCAGGATGATGACGACCGTCACCAGCACCACCAGGTAGTCTCCGTTAGTGTACCATTCCCTAAAACACACACACATGACAGAAAACACGTCAGTGATAAGAAGTCATGTATTATGACTATAACACGCAGCTAGTTGTTATGATTCTGTCTGACGACCGTATGAAACTTAGTGCTAACCTGCCAAAATTCACCCTCAGCCTTTGATATTTTCAAGTATTTTTCCCCAAACCTCTTTGAAATGTTTGTAACTCGAGGTGATGTGAACAGCTGTTATAGTCTCAGGCCTTTAAACTGTATATAATTTATACATGTTTTTTAATTCTGTATTATTATGTGTGTTTAATGTGAGTTGTCGCAGTTGCTATTAGACAGATTTATATTGATATGAATGTTTTTGATGATGTGTTAAATGTGACGGTGACACGATGGTTTGTGTCGTCAGCTCATATATAGCAGCACTGAGGACCCAGACCACATCAATGTTTAAAACCTGCAGCCGAGTGGTGAGCTCATCCCGCACTCGGTCTCAGTGTAGCCGCGTCTTTTAAAGGGGAAGTGCCTTGACCTGAATTTGGAGTCCACACGACGATATATTCTGGGACATGTAAGCCAGTCTGTATTGATATTTGGCTCAAGCTCCATTGTTGCACAACAGCTTAACAAAATGTCCAGATAGAATCTGAATCTGGATCACGGCCAAAACCGAATCAATTGTCCTTTGGCTAATTGGCGTCAATTCGGACACAGTGACGGGATCAGAGATGAGGACTGTCCAATGTAACTGTAAACACTCACCCGTTGCTTTCTCCCAGGAAGGACTGAATGACAAGCGGCAGCTCATATTTGACGATGTAGAGGTAGCTGGACATGGCTGTAAACAAACAAAAAAAAAATACAGTTAATATATTTGCTTAATACCCATATAAACACATCCACAACAAAAAAAGTATGAGATCTGGAAGAGGGTGAGGAGCACTGTTTTCCATGAAAAAAGTTTGCGACATGGTTGATGACTCAAGCTTTTACTGGAAGCTACTCCACATTCCCAAAACACACGCTGCCCTGCATCAGCCAACGTTTCCGTTCTCTGCCCCCCCCTCCCTTTTTTTTCCCTCCTATCCACTCTGTTTGGATATGAAAACACAGAAAAGTCTCCGTTACCTCCGATGTTCTGCATGGTGATTGAGAAAGAAGCAGCAAGTTTCCCTGGCAACCCGAAGGCTTTGTAACCCAGCTGCTCGTACACTAGTGCACCTAGAGAGAGCAAAACCACACAAAGGTTTAGCATTTAAAAAAGAACTGGGACTGGGAACATTGTGCATGCAGGTGTCAGACAGACGTACCTCCTTCATTGGCTGTTTTTAGCAGCAAGTGGACAGAATACAAGGAGAAGATGGCCACAGCCACCAGGAGAATCCTGCACACAGAAGAGAAGGAGATTTATCGAAATGTTATTCTGAAAACAAGAATCTGAAGACTCCTCTAAATGAATGCTTCTATTGTATCTAAGAAGGCCAAAGCAACTGTAGATAAAACAACTGGCTATACAATATTTCTTTTGTTAAAATCAGTCAGTATAGGAGGAAAGGCCTCAAACCAGAAAATTAGTGGCCATTGACTGAGCTTCGATTTGTAAACAGGATGAGCAACCGGGCCTCGCTGACTCAAGAGTGTGCAAGAGTTTCACTGCATCCGCCGAGTAGGAGAGCCACAACCAGCACTTCCTCTCACTCTGATGTTGTGATTAGCGAAAAGACCTTGACGGCAGCGCTGCGCGTCAGTGAGGCGGCAGAGGACGAAACGTCTCCCTGTAAGGGATCGTCTCAGGACCTTTGGGACGCTGCAGTGCCAGCACTTTGTGCCTAAAGTATTAATAGTCCAGGTGGAAATTAATCTCTGGGTCATTTGAGACATGTGCTGTAAAGGACATAGCGTTTGCAGCTGCTTCGTGCCTGTGTACATCTGACACTTATACAAGTCATATGTTATCGCATGTATATGCCACTACACAAATAGGCCCATGGCGAGTCAGTGGGATGCAAAGAAACTGTGTAAACACACAATGAACTTCCATGAACCTAACTGCAACGTAGTAACATTTTTTTTTTTTTACATGAATCTTCCACTTCCTGCGGGTGTATGGCTCAGATAGGTCAGTTGTTGTCTGCTCCATTCATGATCTCCTGTCTGTGTGCGTCACATCTCCGTTTACGTAACTCTGCACCAGGATTAACTCAGCTAAGCTGCTTCTGCTGATGCCCCCTCCCTGACATACAACCGCAACCCCGAGCACAAATACATGAGTCAGTGCCACAAAAAAAAAAAAAACTTTTTCTGGTGCTGTTTCTTCAGTTTGGTCTGGTTGCCTCATTGCAGTGGATAACCAATAGGGGGAGCTCTCATAAAAACACATTAAACTTCTCTTTTTTTCCTATTTTCTTATTTTTATTTTTAACTTCTGACCCCAGTGTAATCTACAGTTCAGGGTTGAACACACACACACACACACACACACGCACACACACACACACGCACACACACGCACACTCAGACACTCAGTGCTGGTGTGAAATACAGTACATTCTGATCTGTAACCTTGACGAAACAGTCAAAACCACACCTGCCTGTACTCGCTGTGCTGTGTGTGCTGTTACGACACAGAGGCAAACCCACCCTGACCACACTCATCTCTTTGATGCTTGATTTAAAGGGATTTTTGTCTTGCCACTGTATCTATTTTTTTCTTTTTAATTTTAGGGAACGTATTTTTGAAATCCCTGATTTCAAACACACACACATCTTCAACCTAAAGAAAGATTCAACTCAACAAATAAATAGTTTAGACACTAGAAGAAGACAAACTTACACAAAGAGGGCGATGCCGGTGTTGGCCATGGCGTAGGACAGACCCAGGATGCCACTGCCCATGATGGCGTTGCCCAGGTTGAAGACGGACATGCCAAAGGAAGCATTGCCCTGGTGCTGGTGGAGACAGGAAAAAGATTAACACCCAGGGTGAAAAAACCCCAACAACAACAATAAAGAAGTGTTAAAAGGAGATAACTGTCTTGGAAGAGGAGGAGGAGACAAGCTCTTACATATTCAGTCTCATACTTCTTCTTCCCCAGGTTGTTTTCAGGGAGGAATTTTTGACTCTCCGCATCCAGGTCAGTGCATTGGCTTTAAAAAGAAAAGGACAGATTTCAAAGTCGTGAAGGCGGAGTGGGTTTACGCGACAGAACGTTCAGACGAGTCCTGCAGCCAGCACTCACCCGCCTAGTGGGACCTTCTTCGAACAGTCCTGGTAGGTGACCTCAGTGCTGTTGGTGCTGCTGTTGTCCTCCTCCTGATACTGGTTCAGATAGTCCATCTCAGTTCTGACACCGGACTCCGTCATACTGCACAGGTCAGAGCAGGGAAACACATCACACTGCTTTACTCTCCATCTTTACCGTTCATCTTCCTCCCACCCCCAGCCACCCCACTTAGGCCTATCTCCGCGCACTCCCGCTCCCTTAGTATAATCAATATTCTAGCGAGCATGCGCGCTCCCGCCGTCACGTGACCTCGCTTTGGAAGGAGGTGGAGGGAGCGGGTGACGCACCGGCAGTGGAAAAATACTAGACCGGCATGCGTTCACCCGACACCACCTCAACCACGCTGTAAACGCGCAATGACAAAAAGGCGCAGTCAGTGGCGCAGACTTTGCGCACCCGCCCCCTTTTTTTTCTTTAATCCAATTTTTAAAAAAAAGATTTATCAGCGTCACACAAAACATCTTTTCGCCTTTTCAATGAGTGGGGAGACACATGGAGCCAATGCGCCCTGTGATACAGTGAGATGCTATGATAATGACAATAATGATAATAATAATAATAACAACAATAATAATGAGCTGTTGGCTGTACAATGGGCGCGTGTGGACCAAGCGGTGTGAGTCCGGCTCGCTGTAATGACATTATTTCCATGAGCGGCTCCGATGGAAACAATGGCACGTGTTGTCCCTTTATGGGCATCTCTCTCTCTCTCTCTCCCTCTCTCTCTCTCCCTCTGTCCGTTTTGCGCAGAGGCTGCCTTCTCAAACCGGGAATATGATGACACACTTTCCCCGTCAACACACACAGACAGGAATATTACGATTTTTTTTTCTTTTCTTTAATTTGTTCACTTTGGCTCATCCTGCCCCCCCTCCCCTCCCCTGTGTACCGGTGTGACAGCCCGGCACGCGCCTCTCTCACACCGCTCTTAATGTATTTGGACCAGGACTGGCCTGGTTAGAAATAACGCCTGAGGTCACTCAGGGGGGAAAAAGAGAAAAATAAGAAATATATATATTTTTAGACTGATCCACCGGATTTAATTCGGATCGGTTTCCTCTCAAAAGGAGACAACAAGACGTCTGCTCCAAACTGGGCAGCCATTAAAAGAGATGATGGGGTAATGTATGATCGTGTGAAACACATACCGGACACACACAACCTGTCATTAGTGTGTCTGTCAGTGACGATCCCGGCTTCTTACCTTCTGAGGATGTGGCACGAGCCTGTAAAATCCTTCCAATGGAGGGGGTAAAACCAAGCAACAACAAATGTCCGGACGATTTCGTCACAAAGACCCTTCTGACCTGATCCTCGAGTTGGGCTTTTGATTTTAAAATATTAAAAAAAAACCCACAGCAATAAAAGAAAGGGCCTGTGATGTATTCACCGTGGCGATGGCGGGTCGCAGAGAGGCGCTGCTCGGAGACAAGAGGCTGTTCTGATGGAGGAGTGGTCATGAGCCAGCCTTTATAAAGATGAGCGTTGCATCAGCTCAGACGGATGGAGCAGGGTGGGGATTTTTCTGGCAATCAACGTTGC